>AYEL01091087.1:0-93128 GCA_000484575.1 Olivierus martensii | reverse complement strand
AGAAGCATACACGAAGGACCTAGACATAAGATGGGAGGAAGCTAGAGTTATTAAACAAATAAAAAATAAGAACCACGCGTATACAGCTGAAACACTAGAAATTTTTAAAAGGAGGCGACATGAAAACTTGTTGAACGATAGGACAGCAGTAGACCTCCCGGCAGCATGGAAATACGCGCTACAACAAAAAGAGAGATGATGATGTATATGATTTCAACTCTATCCTTTCTTAAATTTAATGGAAAATTTTTAAAGTTTTTTAAGGCTGCTACGTCATGCTAAAATTTATTACGTCATCGACCAACACATCGGTTACCTAGAGAACGCTAAATTAAAGACGATGTTCTAGAAGCTTCAATATTTTTTCAGTTGTACTTTAAATCTGTGCGAGAACTACTAGAAGAGTTCGAATTAACGATATTGGAAAACACAGCCTGATGATGGTCGGAGGGACCGAAAACGTTATCAGTACAAGTGGAAAGTACCTAAAAAAGTAGTAGTAACTCAACCGTAGTAAGTGCTTTTAGTTATAAGAGTCTATTACATTGTTTTACTCTCTTCATAATGTAGTTTCTTTGTTTTAAAATCTGTCATAATATATCCATATGCTTAGCAATATTTTAGAAATATCAGCCCATTACAATCTTTAAAAAATGAGCTTGCTGAAAAAATATAATGTTAACATTTTTAAAATTTCCTGTTAAAAATCAAAAAATTCAGTTGAAAATGAAAGCATGTCTTTTTAATGCATTTATGTTCAAACAAATAATCTTAAAGCTTAAAAAAATATACAGATATTCCTTTGTTTCTGAAGTTTATCAGGACCTTAAAAATTGTTTAATTGAAAATTCATAAACCAGAAATTCATTTCCCATTAATTTCAATGTAAAAATTTTTAATTAGTTCTTGGATATCAGAAAGCCATTACCATTTTACTACTGATGATAAAGAATTTCAAAAGCAGTAATATATAATTATATATAGTATAATACAATAGATGTTACCTATTTAGCCTATTACTTCTCATTTGACTTGAATTTCAGAGCCACAAAGTACTCAGTGATCTTCAGATATAAGTTTAATAAGACAGTAAATTTGTCAATCATTATAATTTATTTGTTAGTTAAAAATTTTCAAATTTTCATTAAATATTACTTTAAATTTATATAATTCTCAAAAGGCTTCATTCTGCTAAATTATTAGCAAAAATTCATTAATTATAGAATTAATTATAATAATTATTTTAATAAAACTAATAGAGACAGAATAATTTATTTAAACCATTACATTGGTTAGATTTAGCATTCTCCAATAGAACAACAAAATAGTCATTTTTCAAATTTTTATATGGATAAAACATACATTAGAGATTTATACATCTGGAATAATATGTAATCGTTGTTTTATAAAGTTAAATAGTATTATATTGGAAAATGCTGTAAATATTATTACAGATACTCATATTATCTGTATATGCCAAGTGCTGGATTTGATACCAAATCCTCTAGTGCAGGTTTTTCAAACTGCACTAGAGGATTCAGTAACCACCCTTTAGTGTGTTACAATATAAATAAAATGGATCATAATGAGTAGAAAAAATACACAAAAATATTTGGAATATAGCTTATAAAATAAAACTTTTCTGAAAGCAGTTCATTTGTACCAATATGCAACTTTTAAATTAAAAAACAGCACATTTAGCAGAGTTATCAAAACACGAACTTTAATTAAAACAAAAACGTTTTAGTATTCTAGATACCATCATCAGTTGAAAGAACGAATAACAGAAAGAACTACAATTCTTCTAAATGTGCTGTTTTTTAATTTAAAATTTTTGATTAGAAGATAAGCAGTTTTTTATTAATTTTTGATTTTTATCAATATGCAACTATCCATAACAAATGTGTAGCATGGTTAATGATGAATAAATGAACATAATTCAAAAAAAATTTGTCTCTGACTTACCTAATGTGTTTGATAATATAAAAATATTATTCTTGCAGTGGGTTGCAATAAAAAAAGTTTGAAAAACACTACTCTAATATAAGTCAATTTTATCTTAAATTCAATAATACACAGAATAAATTTGATATATTTGTACAGTCAGTGAATAAATAAGCAATAAAAGTATTGATCTAAACAGATTACAGTGGATAATTATTTGATAATCAAATAGTTTCTTTGCAAAAATGAAAATTTTTCTTCATAAAATGAAAAAGTAGTATAGATTTATGCTCTTTGTTAAATTGAAAATCTGTTAACTGAGAAGTTGTAAACCAAGGAATACCTGTATATTTATGCATTTTTTGAAATGTCCCCTCAAATCTACATATCTCCCCATTTATGTCAATAATTTACATTTGTTTGTATTTTCATGTTTTGTCAATCTTTTAACATTATTAATTAATAGTTTATTAAAAATTAGCATTATGTGCATGAGAAAATAGTTCATTCAAAACATATTTTTTGAACATTCAGAAAACATATCTCAGGAATGTATTGAATTGACTTTGAGATAGAGAGATCAAAGTCTGTAAAATTATTGTTCAAAATAAAAAATAATACAATGGCTCCTTTATATGATTAATTCCTTTTAAAAATCACACACACATAGTCCTCAACTTAGGACCATGTCATACTTACAACAATGTTGTCATGGATAAATTCTGCTACTGGTCAATGCAGTTGACCTGGGTTCACTTCATTGAGCCAATGATCTGATATATGGAAAGCATCCTTTTTGTATCTGATTCTTGTAGTTTTGTGTTCTTTATGTTTATTAAGATAATATATAGTCTCCTAGTAAACATTAATAGTGAGAAATCCATAAATTTTAGGCATTTCCAGCTTATGACAGCAAGGTTTGAAATTTTTGAAAATGAACTCCATCCTAAATCAGTGATTATTTGTATGTATATATGTGTGCAGTCAACTCTGGATATAGTGAATCATTTATAGTAAATATGTTTGTTTGTCCCAATCCATGTGTATTTCAATGTGTGCTGATAATTTCAGTTATAATGAACTCTCACTTTGGTTTTAATGAACATAAAAATGGAAATTCCAAAAAATAATAATAATCTAACATTATAGTTCTTTTAAAAAACTTCGTTGTTTAATTCAGGGATTGCCAAATGCTATTTTCTTCGTATATTATGTGTCACAGCTATCCTGGCGAATCATTATTTATATATATTTTCAGTTTTAAGTTTTAATGATGTCACATGTCCAATATGGCAGCAGCCAGAATGCTAAAATTGTTTAAAATTATAATAAAATGAATGATTTTTGTATAATTTATTAATGTACATATTTTCAAGCACATAAAATAAGTATTATTTTGTCATTAATTACAGATAATTTTCTTTTAAAAATCTAAAATAAGTATCATAATAATTATGAAGTTAACCATGTTATTTATCCACTCAAAGCTATATAAAATATTGAAATCTAGTAAAAAAAAAACTACCACCTGTCAATTGTAAAATATATGGATATAAAATTAAGAAACTAGGCTAATATCATTTAATTTCAATATAAAAATGATTTTTTTTTATGATGGAAAATTAATTACCTATAGAAAGCCGGGTTTAACCCCGGGCTTCCTCTCTGGTTACGACTCGGCCGGATTTGCAGAGATTCACCCTTATCCATCGTACTAAACGTTATATGAAAGTAGAACTCCTTCCGTTCAAACCAGTCAAGAATGTTATCTATTATTTCAATAAACGACTCCATAACTGTTACAGAAATTAAATCCTTTTATTAAATGAACAAGTAAGAAATACAAACTATATGACCTGATTTGTCCCGTCATCTTTAAAAATCCAAGTAAGTACAACATAAGTGACTTTCACAAAAGTTTAAATTGGTTGACCGCTTAGCCATAATTCTCGATCCACACACAACACTTTCAGGACGGAACACTTGGCCCTCTGGTGATGTTTTGCTTAAAACAGTCACTGTTTCAAGCAATACATCAAATTTGCATTTCCCTCATCAACATTATTACAATTACTCAACTTACTGATTACTAACATACAATTCTTATCAAAAATCCATTGAACTAGGGGATTAACGCGATCCAAATAATCCTAATCTAGCTAAATTTCCCCCAGCGGTTTATTTTAGAATTAACTAAATTCTAAAATAAACCGCTGGGGGAAATTTGGCTAGATTAGGATTATTTATACAATTCTTAAAATTAATTTTCTGATTATTAATATAACAGTCAAATTTATATTAATAATATATAATAAACACCATCTCTAAGACAACAAACTGTCCGCTGCTGCAGCTCCAACATGGCCGTTTACGCCCAATCAACATTGACGGCAGGTAAAGTGAACTGTTCTCATCAGCTTTTCTAGTCCATCTTACAACACCCATCTCTCCAACCTTCATACCTATAGCTTTTTATTAACTTTTAATTAATAAAATATTGCTATATTTAATTAAAATTGATATGCATTGGTCTATATTGAAGAATAGTATTTCATTTTCAAAAAGATTTTTATGAAACACAAAAAATGTTGAGAGTTGATCTGTAATCGAATGTGTAAACACCATACTGTGAGATGGCATCATTTAGTTATAGTGAATTTCAGATATGATGAATGAACTTTGCCTGGCTAGTGGCATAGAGGGCATGTAGTTTGCTAATGCCTAATCAGGAAGATTTCTTTTGGCGTACTTCCAAAGTCTATGATTGAGAAAATCTAAATTAGGTTAATTCTTCAAATATTATTATCAGGTGGCCTCAATAATCTAACATTTATGACATCAGGACATAAATGCTAGATCATTGAACCTAAAAATTCCCAGTTTGATCCCAAGTTGAGGCAAGTTTTTTCTTCAGATAAATTTAGTTAACAATTATTTTTGAATTATTAATTCATAGATGGTGCCACTCTTAGTTTTATTATTAATTTATTTTGTAATTCAGAGATGGCACTGATCTAAAATTAGTCTAAATTATTTGAAATTATTAAAATTCTGTTATATTCAATGGGTTATTTAGGCAGAATTAGAATCTGTTCACAAATATTAACTTCATTTATTGATTTGATAGCAAATTGATATTATGTATATTAGTAAACATTTTATTTATATTAATATTTTTATATTTTAGTATAAAAAATTAAATTTTTAATTAAAAATATCTATTTAATAAAAATATGGTTTGAGAACAAATACATTGGTAAATAAATATATTCATTTAAAATGCAAAAATTTTATTCTCACTTCCAAAGCAAATTTTTTGTAACTAATTAAAGATAAATAAAATAAATTACATTATAATTTTATTTAAAAAGTAGTACAGTAGATTCTGCTTAATTGGGACATGTCGGGCTAAGCCATTTTGTCTCAGCTAAGCGCATATATATAAACAGTGGATTCCACTTAATTGGGACACGTCGGGCCAAGCCATTTTGCCCCTACACGACGCTCTTCCGATCTCCATTTTGGCCCAATTAAGCGGCTGCCCCAATTAAACAAAGTAATGCTAAAATAAAATATGTAATTTGTAGATAAATAAATAATAGGTAAAAAATAATAATTAGGTACTAAAATAAAATATGTAATTCGTAGGAAAACAAAAGTAGTAATAAATTCTAAAATAAAATATGTAATTCGTAGGTAAACTAAATGGGTAAAAAAATAATAATTAGGTACCTATTTTAATGATTTATTAAAATAGGTACAAACTAAAATAAAATATGTAATTCGTAGGCAAATAAATAATAGGTAAAAAAACTGAAGTAGTAATAAATTCTAAAATATGTAATTTGTAGGTAAAAAAATAGTAATTACCTATTTTAATGATTTATTAAAATAGGTACCTAATTATTAGTTTTTTACCGACCTCCGTCTTCAACACTGGGCTGCTGACATTCACACCTCGCCTGCTAACTATAGAAATCCATTGATCTAATACTTCTTCGACTTCTGAATCCTTTCCATCACGCTTTCTTTTTGATGTTCCTGGAATTTTTTTCTGTAATGCCCACTTCTTACACAGTTGATTTTCTTTTTGTAGGAGACGCATCTATGGTAGATTTTGGTTTATTTCAGTGAGTCTACGATGGCTTGTATTAAATTGCTGGCTTTTAATTTTATTCAGCCAAGCAATTTTACTTGAGTGTAAAATCCTTTCTTGACATCTTGGCAAAGATTAGTGTATGTATGTGTAGCCATACTTTCGAAAAATCCCTAAAATATATCAAAAATTGAAAATTCCTTTTCTGCTACTGTCCCAATTAAGCGAAAAGTTGTCCCAATTAAGCGTTTAAATTTTGTATTAGTTTATTAGTTTGGTTTTCGTTCTTTGAGATTTGTCCCAATTACACGGCTGTCCCAATTAAACAGAATCCACTGAATTTTAAAAAAACTAAGGCATTTAGTAATACGTTTGATAATTTAGAATGTACTTAGGCAAAAATTTGCAGTAATAGATAATGTTTACTCTGCAGTTGTCGATATATATTATATTTAATAAGATATTAAGTTTTAATATATAATTAACTAAATATCCAAAGCTAATCTTCTAAGTTGATCACTCTGCGTTTCTTCTTGATAGCTGTAGCCTTGTTATCATCCTTGTTTCTTTTAGCATTCACTGTAGGGGTAAATAAAAAGAGAAATAAATATCCACATCTACTTCAAGTAGAGGTAGATAGTTACTTGTGAATGGTGAGCAGGCACTATCGGATAAAAAGCGCTGCTTGGAGAGTGATGACTCAAACTAAATGTAATTCTAGTTGCATATGTAGTGGGCTACATCTCGCAGCTGCGATAATTCAAATTTGAGCTCAATAACTCGAATTTTGGTATTTAATTATAAACCGTGATAAATCAAGAATCGCAATAATCGAGGTATTCCTGTGGATGATAGAGCATTGGCAGTTACACCCATCTCATCCAGTCAGAATCAAACTATTTGAGAAATCACAGTTTTGTCAAACTTGATATAAATATTAAAATTAATAAAAAAAGGGGTACTTTGACTTATCAAGTTTCGAAGTGAATATCAAGTCCAAGTGTGAAGAGGTTAACTGTGACCTACCCTGTTTATTATTTTATTATGTTCTTTTATTATTTATCATTATTTTCATTATTATTTAACATATTATATTTTAGTTTAAGAGTTAGCTTACTTTTCATGTTCTCCGTCTCAGCTACTAGCAACCATGTGTTACGGAATGGGAACCTGTCTTCCAAACGAACTCTCTTGGCTATTGACGTCATCTAATCTAAATAAGCTTACCAATGATCCAACGTGAGAATATAAGAATGATCTCTTATTAATGTTTTGTTTGGTGCATAATTAATTTGTAAAGAGGATGACATGAATTGATTTATTCTGTAAACTAATAAATTTGAGATTATTACGCGATTTTATGCAAATGAGCCAATTCAGGACTTTAAGCCACAAAGTATAAAACAGTACGTTTCTGATGACAGTGAGATGTGCATATTGACTTGGAACTGGCTAGATGACAATTGAATTTCTTGTAAGGATCTACAAAGGCTTAAAGTTTGTATCGTTGGTGGAGGTATTAGAAATAAGTGATATTTAAGGTTATATTGATTTCTTATTGTGAATATTTGATATCTTTGAATAGTTGAATTCTGATTAAATAAGTTTTGTTGATTATTTGATTGTGCTTTATTATCGCTTAAATAAAGCTTTGTTTACACTTTTGTAAATGTTTTTGAGTCTAATAAATTTATATTTTTGTTATTTAACTTGTTTGAGAATTTATTCAGTTTATTAGTATAAATTTCTAACATCATTTTGTCGTTTTAGATCTAACACTTATTTGATACTTCTAAACTACTACTATAAGTTTTCCAGTTGTTCATTTTTGCTAGTTAGACATTAATTATTGTTTTGATTTAATATATTTATACTAATTGTAGAAAATAGTAATAGACCAAACTCTGGATTTGCAGAGATGTGGTGCCTCGCAATTCGACATTTGAGTTTCTCACGATTTGTAAATACAGTGGTGCCTCGCAATTCGACATTTGAGTTTTGCGGGAGGCGCATGCGCGTGCATGGAATTGTGGTGATGTCATTCGCTATTTGTCAGTTCTTTTTGGGCTACTTTAGTGTTTGCTGAGTCATTTGCTATTTGTCAGTTCTTTTTGGGCTACTTTGGTGTTTGCCAGCCATTTGCTATTTGTCAGTTCTTTTTGGGCTACTTTGGTGTTTGCCCTATTTTGGACTACTTTGGTGTTTGCCCGTGTTGTTTGTGTTAATTTTCAATTCTAATTTTTCAGAAAGTAAAAAATTTGTTATTATTTTTTTGATGAAATGTAAGGATGGGTTCAAAGAGAACTGATCAGAGGAATAATTCCAAAAAGAACAACACTCAACTGAGCAAAGAGACAAAGAAAAAAATTGTAGATAAAGTGCAAAAAGGTAGAATGATTAAAATGTAACACCAGTATGGCGTTTTTAGGACAACTGTGGTAACATTTTGCAACACAGAAGATTATGGGTGCTAGCATATCTGCTGGAAGACTTCATTCCAACATCCAAGGACTAATAAATTGCGTGTTGTGTATAAAATAGTGTTTTTTGTAATTTAATGTGTTATATAATAATAAAACACATATAATAAAGTAAATAATCACCCGTTAGGGGAGTGGTTGGGACCGACAACGAATTAATCTATTTTACATAATCTTATATGGGAAATATTGTCCCGCAAGTCGACAATATAGGAAATATTGTCCCGCAATTCGACAGTTTCTCAATTCGACATTAGTTCGGCGACGGATTAGATTTTACATAGTCTTATATTGGAAATATTGTCCCGCAATTCGACATTAATTCAGCGACGGATTACTGATGAATTGCGAGGCACCACTGTATTTAGTTATTGTTATTATGATTGATTATGATGATTGATATTCATTGAAATTAGTGACTTTGTACAAGTAATTAATAAGACTCATTAAGTCCGAGTACTTGGACTAGAAAAACCTTAATAGTTATCAAGCCATTGTGATATTACATCATTTAGCATTCTAATTGTAACTATTTAAAATTCTGAGATACACACTTAATATATCCTGAACTGTTCATTGGATTTTTATGAAATTTGAAAGGATGGTTAAATCATTGAATGTGATCTGGATGACATATTGATTAACCCTTTAATAGCAATCATTTAAAAATGATATATATATAAACTTTCTTAATAAATAAATTCTTCTTTTCTTAATAACTTTTGAACTATTTGATTGATTTTTTTTTTTTTTTTTTATAAAGTTATGCCATTAAAATTAAATTTAAAATAAAATTTTTTAATTTTTTATAAAATTTAGCATGGGTATCATAAGTCATATTTGAAAAGTAAGATAAATTAATCTTGTAAATCTGTCTATTTTTAAAATGGCAGACATTCAGTCTTCTGAGATTTCCCCCGGGTCCTCCAGAGTGGAAAGCCGAAGCGTTTCCACGCGGCCAATCCGGCCGACTGGGGTGAGGCAGTTGTAATGGCTTCATACATACGTAATAAGGCCCCCCATTCTACGTTAAAAAAACAAAGTTCCCGACTCAATATAGAACGGACGGAAACTAAATGTAAAGCATCTTACGGTGTATGGTTGCTTGGCATACCTCCATTTGACAGCGCAACGAAGAAAATTACATACACGTTCCAGACCGTGTATCCTTGTGGGCTACTCTGGACGCACCGAGGGTTACAGACTTTACGATCCGATGAAAAATGATGTAATATATTCAAAACATGTCAAATTTTGTGAGAATGAAGTCGGATATAAATGGATATATGGTGGAACTATAACGATCCGAACCCGACCTGGTCCGGTCGTTATTTTTAGGTCGGACCCCACGTCCCTTCCGACGAGACCTTACTCGAATTCGTATGCGAATATCAATGTCGGAGGCATAAATCCCTAATGCAGAAAAAGACTTCATAACAAAGTTCAATAGAACTAATTAATTTATTAGAAGTTAAAAAAAACTTACAGTAATTAAAACACAATAGAAATGGTCTCCCTGTCACCATTAAGTATTCGTAACTTCAAATAACACAAAAACGATTCTTCTTGGCCAAATCCACCTTTTCTGTCGACGTCGACCACTCCGTCACCAGTCCAGTTCACAAATGCAGGAAGACAACCACTTCGCCCTCTACCAATACTTTTAAGTATTACAATATTTGCATAAAATATCAGTACAAAACACTTTTCCAAATTAATCATTTTACATTTAATTTTTACATACGTTTTCGCATCAAGAACTATTTTTAACAATTGTAGCCAGTTAACAGAACAATTCTTAACATTTGACATTTTTAACGTAATACAAAATATCGTTCCATCCAGCTACTGTAACATGGCCACCTCCATGACGCATCTCCACCAGTAAGTCCAACCTTCCAAATTTTACAGAAATTTTACACATGATTACGCATCAAATCACGCATGCCCTGAAAAACAGGTCGATGAAGAAACTACCGTTTTTGATTATGGTTACGCTCATCCCGGCTCCGGAGATGAACACAATAGCGAGGATGAGGATGACAATTCACAGTCACCGATATCGTCTGGGATAGCGGGGGCAACAACATCACCTGTGTTGCGGAGCTCGACGAGAGAATCAAGGGTGGTGGATTCTACGCCCCAACTACTAAGTATCAAAAACAACGAAGCTCTGATTGGAACCCAAATCCCTACGGGAGAGCTGGTAAACCAAAGGACGCTGAGAGAGAGGAAGTTCAACTTAATTTATTAGAAGTAAGGGAACCGGCCAATCTGCAAGAAGCCTTGAATTCTCCTCATGCAAATTCCTGGAAAAAAGCTATGGACGATGAATATGAAAGTCTGATATCTAGGAGAACTTGGGAGGAAACTGAATTACCAGAAGGCAGAAAAGCTTAGAAGTAAGGGAACCGGCCAATCTGCAAGAAGCCTTGAATTCTCCTCATGCAAATTCCTGGAAAAAAGCTATGGACGATGAATATGAAAGTCTGATATCTAGGGGAACTTGGGAGGAAACTGAATTACCAGAAGGCAGAAAAGCTATTGGAAGTTGATGGATGAATAAATTAAAGATCAATTCGGAAGGCCAAATATCACGGTATAAAGCAGGCCTAGTGGCACAGGGTTGCGGCCAAGTCAACGGCGTTGATTATAATGAAACATATGCCCCAGTCATCGCCTTCGCTGTGTTAAGATTGATGTTAGGATTAGCCTTTATATTTAATTAGCATGTACGGCACATAGATATAAAATGTGCATACTTATATGGTGGACTAAATGAAAAAATTTATATGAGATTACCACTTGGATATCCAACACAACAAACTAAAATCATTCGTTTATTGAAGCCAATTTACGGATTGAAGCAATCAGGAAGAAATTGGAACGAACAATTAGATAGATATTTAACCAACGTTGGGTATAAACGTCTCCGATCATGCAATTGCGTATATGTAGGAAAAGACAACTCAATCATAGCTGTCTACGTTGACGACATAGTCATTTTTTCGAAAAATAATAGAACAATTGATGACATAATCACAAATATGAAGGCGGAATATGAGCTACGAGATTTAGGTGATTTAACATATCTCTTAGGTGTGAAGATAGAGAGAACAAAGAACGGTTTCTTTTTGAGCCAAAGAGCGTACATCAAAATAATATTCAAGCTCTATGGGATGGAAGATTGTCGACCTGCTTCTACACCATTGAATCCTGGAGTGAAGCTAACTGTGGACGATTGCCCATCCACAGTGGAAGATTCAAAGAGCATGAATGGCATACCATACCAAAGTTTAATAGGTTCTCTCATGTACCAGTATTATATTCCAGACCGGACATACTATTCGCAGTCGTAAAGTTGAGTCAATTTAATGTCAACCCAGGACGAATTCATTGGAATCAAGCCAAAAACGTCCTTAGGTACCTGTCATATACCGTTGATTATGCACTAACTATAGCACCACAGAACACTGATGTAACCCTTCAGACGCCGATTGGGCTGGTAATGTTGACGATAGGAAATCGTTTGCAGGGATGGCCTCATACCTCGGCAAAAGTCTTTACAGTTGGAAATCAGCAAAAGAAAAGTGTTTAACAAGCTCAACGATGGAAGCGGAATACGTTGCAGCTTCACAGGCTGTTAAAGAGGCAAAGTGGATTAAAATGTTTTGTGATGAGTTATCTCTCGACACTTACATTAAGACGCCGTACATTTTGGAGTGTGATAATAAGGCAGCGATTAGTTTTAGTGAAAATCGCGTGGAGAAGAGTCGCACAAAGCACATTGATATAGCATACCATCAACTCGGATGAAATCACAAAAGGACTCATAAGAATGAGATATGTGCCGACTATGGACAACGCAAGTGACATATTCACAAAAGGACTGAATAGATTAGCACATCGGAAATGTGTGAAAGGATTAGGATTAGTGGCGACATCCTAAAAAGCGGGGATTTGTGATATCTTGTTTTCGTCTGCCGCCACATCTGTATTGTTTTTGTATTTTTCTTTGGGCTATGCTTGGGCTGCATTTGCTAAGTTTTGCTTAGACCATTTTTGGCGACATCTTGTGGTCATCCGTTTTTGTTCACGTGCAGCCGTATACGTTTGTACTTCTTCTTTTTGATGTTTTTATATTAATAAATCATTTCTTTTTAAACTCTCACAAAAATTGGTCTGCCATTTTCCCTGAGAAAAAAAGTTTTATATTAAAGAACTATATCATAGGTCATGTGAGCAGTGCCGGATCTAAGCCGATTGGACCGATTGCACCCAATCGGGCCCCGCACTTGAGGGGGCCCGGAATTGAGGAAAAATGAAATCGCATAAAGACTAATAAACGAAGAATAACGGTTTAGATTTACTATTATGGCTGGGCTTTAACACCCCAGCCTTCTAATTTTTGTACATCCACAAAAAGAAAAATTTTTCTTGGAAAAATTGAATGAGAATGAATCAATTTTTTATTTTATCACTGGAATCATGTGGGAAAAATTTTCTATTTAAATTAACACTACTTTGCAGATTCCAATTTATTCTTAACTAATATTCTGAAAATATTTTCCGAGTACTCAAATAAATTAATGGCGGATGAATCTTTTTTTAATTAAAATTGAGTAGGCGCACTATATGTGAATGTTGCCAGAAAATATGGAACAAGTTTCACAGTTTAAATGAATAATAGAAGGTTATTTGTCGATTTTGAATTGACTGAATTATGAAACTCGCATTTTTACACGTAAATATAAGGCCGGAACAGTCTTAGCCATAGGAAATCGGATATAAGTGGAATTGGCAGAATAACAAGCAAGTATTTTTTAAAATGATACGATATCCAACAAGTGAATCATTAATTCTGTTCTTACCAGGAATGTTATTTGATGAAGATATAGCCAACAGCCATAATTAGTTTATAAACGTTTTAAGGTAAATCATTCAAGAAACTTCATAATCTTGATTTTTCCCGAATTAATATGCGGAGAATTTAAAAATGTTCGGGTCACTTAAAAAATATTCCAAAAATCTGCTCAAAATTCAATTCATCAGATAAATAGTTATTATTATTATTATTATTATTATTATTATTATTATCATTATTATTATTAAGAGCAATGAATCAATTACATTTTGCACTATGTTTCACAAAATTGTTTTTAAAGTTCCTTTTAATTTTCATAAATATTACTTTTAACCTCTTCTTTGTATTTTCATATGTTAATTTAATTTATTCAAAATGAAAAGATGGAAATCTCTCCCTTATGACGTAATTACAATTAATAATATAATTACGATATTATTATTATTTTGCCATGTTACTGTAATCACGTTTGTCATTCTTTGAAAGAAGTAACCTTCTGTCAAATGAAAGTGCTTCGGATACAAGTAAATTTTTTTATTTATTGTCATTGATAAGCAAATTAAATATATGTGACACACTCGAACTCGTCGATAACGTTGATTCTTGTATTTTTGAATAGCAACAATTGCTAACGCATTTATACGTCCATAGCAGTCAAAGGATTAAAAATTGCGTATTTATTTATAAATGTTGCTTATTTTATTTATGAATATAAGCCATATTTTGAGGGTCCCCGTGAGAAATATCCAATCGGGCCCCGCATTAACTTAATCCGGCACTGCATGTGAGACAGGTGCTTAAATTTGCCACATAAAACGATTTGATCCATAAATTTAATGTGGATAAATTTCCTAGAAAGAAACCCAACATAGTATTATAAAAACTTAAAAGGGCTATACAAAATTTATTTTTTGAAATTAAGCACAATATATAATGAACTGTATTTATTTCTCTATTGTTTATTTAAATTTTATTTTTTAAATTGTAGAAATCAATTTATTATATTTTACACGCAGTTAAATCGCTTTCAAAGTCTAGAACAGGGCTGTCCAATCCGCGGCACACCGCTATAACGAATGCGACCCAACATAAAATCGTAAACTTCCTTAAAACATTCAGATTTTCATGTGCTTACTTTTTTATTTTTTAAATTTGCCATAACATTATTAAATATCCCACTAATAAAGCAAAATAAATGTTTAATTTTTGTTCTAAATATATATAAAAAAATAATGAAGTTTTTAATTATTTAAAAACTTATACAGTCGAAGCCAGTCATTAGGGAGTCAAATATAATGGAAAATTCAGTTATAAGAGAGATAATTTTTCATTTTTCTGTACTCTTCCTTGTGATGACCTACTTTTCATCCTGCTTTACCTCGGCCGGCCATCAGTGTAAATATCATTTATTTAAAGATAATAAAAACATCATAAAAAGCCAATTTGTTGCTTTTGTATTAATAATTTAAAAATTAATGAATACAAATTAAATTAAAATTGTTCTTCCACTAAAAAGACAAAATCAGCAGCTGGCACTGTACCCTAAAAATGGCGCCACCTAATAATTTGTTATATAAGCTCGTAGAAGCTTTAGAGTTAGACTCCAATAACCCAAGAAGAAGAAGAAAAAGAGTTATACTCCAGTTTATGAGATTAAATGACTACATCGTTTATTGAAAAGTAGCACCGTTTACTTACTTGTATGAATTATATCGTATTTTTTCTATAAAATATTAATTCTAAGTTCTAAAGTTTACAAATTTGTTTATTTTTTGTTTTTAAAGTTTAAAATAAAGAAAATTGAAGAGAAATAAGTATACAAAAAAAATATATATATATAATAGAAGTGAACGTGTCTACGCATTACAGATTTTCTTCCAACATTACTTTTCTTATGACGAAGCTTTTGCATTCCTTTCGCCCCAAAAAACGTTTCAACATTCGGGATAATGACGTCATTTCTAAGCAAAATCCGAAATTCAGATCTTGGCCAAAATGTGCATAGAAATAATATTTTATTATGTAAATTCTGTCGATATATCGAAACTGTTGATTTTTAGATACAGAATTTTTGTGTGATAAACAATAATTTTCGAGAATTTTAGGCTTCATTTCTTTACACTCTGCATTGATGTTATCGATTTTCAATTTCTTTTATTTTATTTATTTTTTATCATTGATTGAAACTATCGATTATTCCGAAGATATAAAGAAAAACATTTTCTTTATTTTTATTATTGCAGATGATCCTAATTGGTCCAGCAGCAGTTCCTAATTATAAAGCATTCCGTGAAGAAAATCAATACGAGAGATTTATCGACGATGTCGACTAACGTTGTTTTACATTAAAATTTATTCATATTTTTCTTCTTTAATATAAATAAATATTTGCGAACATTGACATCTTTTTTTTTATATCTATGTATTAAACTTATCTATAAATTAAATTCTCAAAAAATATGCAGTTATTCTCATTAATTAATTAAATATTTAGAATATTATTAATAAAATTTTATGAATATCTTATTAGTTACAAAATTATTACAGAATATTCACTAGTAAGATAATACTAGTAAGGAAGCATTAATAGAATATTCACTAGTTGGGTAGTACTAGTAGGGAAGCATTAGTGGAATATTCACTAGTAGGATAGTACTAATAGGGAAACATTAGTAGAATATTCACTAGAAGGATAGCACTAGTAGGGAAGCATTGGTAGAATATTTACTAGTAGGGAGTATTCTCTAGTAGAGAAGTAGAAACAACTGCTAGTGAATATGATTCAGTAGCAGTTGGACCGTATTATTTGCTCGCTTTTATGTTAACTATTAATGTTAAAAATATGATAATTAGTGTTTATTTAATGATGAAACGAAAACTTGTCAACTACTGTTCACCACACAATGATACAAAAATATTGAATTAAAATATCTGTAGAAAGATCTCTGTATAAGGTAATGGTAATCGACTGTATTGACTGAGCACCAGATGTCATTCCTGATGTCTTCTGGTGGTGTGGATCGATAATAGGATTCTTGACCTGCTACAAACTTGAAATTATATAAATGATACACAAATTCAGAATTTTTCTTCTTATTTTGCCACTTTTAAAACATCTTTCGTCTCCTTAAGAAAGATTTATACGAGTGATGTACGCTTGTTAGCTCTCTCTTTTTTAAAGAAATTTCGTATCGATTTTGCTTCTTCTCTCAAATGATTCCTTTGTGTTAGGAATGCGTACGATTTGTATTGATATAATCTCCTTTTAGTACAGAAAGAATTTATGGCATCGACCGTCAAACATAATATATAAAAAAATTAATTACTCAAAATTATGCTATCATTTCGTTCCTGAATTAAAAAAGAATTAAGGGGATAGTTTAATAATTTTTTCTTCATATTTTAAATGAATTATACCTATGTTGCATCTTTCGCTTTGGATGCTGAAGCTGAGAATAATTTAATTAAAAGTTGCGCTCGTAAAAGATAAAATACGATCGTAAATCAGGTACGGTTCATCAAACTTATTTAAAGAGGATAAAAAAAAATACTTGAAACAAGAAGCATAGATACGACGAATCTTCTTACAATAAAAAAATATAGCTGGTCTTGAACCCAAATATGCGTTCAATAATGGAGACTCGCCTTTGGAGAATATAAAGCTCTTCCTGATCACCTGCCTCCGGATAAAGGACATGATGTATGATGCAGTCGCCGTATTTCCATGATTTATTGTTTGCTAGTATAGAAATATTTTACTCCTTTCTCCCTTACTGCAATAGAAAAGCCTTTGTGCACGAAATAAACGAACTTAGTCCAGGAAATATGATTGAACTTCCTAAAGAGTAGAAACATGTCGCATTATTAGAAAATTAATCAAATCTAGGTTATAAATTTTTAAAATAATTATATTTATGCTTACACGCTATTTATCTAGGTTATGGCTATTATTTTATTTTATTTCTTTTTATTATATATTTTCCTATCAATCATATTTTCATTAATGCAATTATCTCTTAAATCTATAACAGTGAAAAAATAAATTTTGTTGTAGAACTATTAATAATTTTATACGTTGTTAAATTTTAAAAATGTACACGTAATTCACTGTTTACCATGAAGAGTAATTATCTTTATAAATTAACAAGAATGGATAAAATAAGAAATGATTTATCAGAGGTACAATTAAAGTAGGCCCGGTTAATAGGAAGATCCAGGAAGAAAGATTAAGGTGGTTCGGGCATATAAGGAGGAGAAGTGAGAATATGTGGGTAGAAAGGTTGAGGAAATGACTATAGGTGGGAAGAAAAGGAGAGGAAGATCTAGAATTAGGTGGATAGGGAGAAGGAGGAGGAAAACAGAGAGACAGAAGGCTATACTCATAGGTTTTAGCCCTGGAAAATGGACAGGAAGTGAGAAGATGAAAGGAAAGTAAAAGATAAGGTAAAAGGATCCTATCAAACTCCTTCTGATATGATCCTTTTACCTTACCTCTTACTTTCCTTTCATCTTCTCACTTCCTGTCCATTTTCCAGAGCTAAAACCTATGAGTATAGCCTTCTGTCTCTCTGTTTTCCTCCTCCTTCTCCCTATCCACCTAATTCTAGATCTTCCTCTCCTTTTCTTCCCGCCTGTAGTCATTTCCTCAACCTTTCTACCCACATATTCCTCACTTCTTCTCCTTATATATCCGCACTATGTTGATCTTCCTATTAACCGGACCTACTTTAACTATACTTCTGATTTTATCAGAGGTACAGTTGAATAAATAGAGTGAGGGATCCTCCCTCACTCTATTTATCTAACTTACTCTAAGAGAGAAGAGACTGAGTGAAGAGGACGTCGAGGACAAAGGAATTATAGAGAGCTAAAATAAAAAATGCCGACCTTATTTGAATGAAACAATCAAGGCTTATGAAAGAAGAAGAAGGAAATTATTTTTAAAATTTTATTTAAAATGTTAAGAAAAAATTCCAGCAATACATTTTATTTAAACTTTATCAAAAACTTTATGCAGTTTAAACTCTCTTATAATCAAATATTTTTGTATGGTGTATATCGCCAGAAATGTGAAGATAACAAAATTACAACTTTAATTATGTTACAACAAAATAATAAATTGTTCTTAAACAAAAACCATTGGAAGTGGAGAGACGAATGAACTCTTAACCATTTGTTTTTATTTGAAAACTTTTAACTTATCGTCAAAGCTAATATTCTTTTTTGACCCAGTTATTGAGCAACTTTTAAGATAAATTTGGACGGAATTCAATAATGTAAGTTCTCGACGTTAATAAAACTTCATATTAAAAGTTCGTTCAACTGGATTATTTTAAAAGGAATTATTGTTGACATTTCCTTCGCTGTTTTATATCAGTTTATTTTTTTTTCTTGTCGGTATATTGAATATAAAATATTTTTATTAAATTTTGAGATTGTTTTCAACAGCGCAATAATAATAATAATAATAAACAAATATACAGAACTTTCACAAGAAATTAAGCGTCTCTGGGGAATAAAGGTAGTCACAGTACCCATCATTCTCTCCTCCACAGGAGTAATCCCTCACACGCTACACAAAAGCTTCAAAACGTTAATCTACATCCAAAGACATACATAATACTATAAAACTTCACTACTGAATTACATGCAACATAGTAAGAAAGTTTCTCAGCACTGACACAGACAGTTAACTCACAATTAAACGTAGAGAAGTTTCTCAACATTGACACAGACAGTTAACACACAATTAAACATCACAAGTAGCTATGTCTTGACTCTCCTCCAATAGCACTTTGACCCGGAGATACTCCGTGCCCACATTGATGTACTCGGAGATACTCCATGCCCACATTGATGTACTATAACATAATAATAATAAATAGCACAAGTTGATTATTCTAAATGAACTTTACTAAGATGTGTAAAGCCGTGTCAGTCGTACAAGCGACGCGTCGCTTGTACGATGCGACACTACAAATGGATGCTACACTATGAGCGACAGTCTGTCCCATCAGAAGCGCTTTTGTCACGTCTATAATGAAACATCGTCTCACTATTTATATACTAAATGCTGACTATGGTAATTTTTATCTCTCATTTTCCATAATACAGCTTTTATATATATATATATATATATAAATTTCGCTTATTAGAATCTCTGAATCGAACTAGGTAGCCATGACAGTTTGCGTCTGTCGCTTCAGAAAAACGAGTTTGTATTTCAGCTACAGCAGGGGATGCTACGGTATACACGTAGGACGCGTCGAGCTTATGTCTATTGGTTTTTTTCTGTCGCTCGTAGTATCGCATCATAGAGCATAGCGTCGCTTGTACGTGGGACATGGCCTAAGAGTACATCTATCTTACTCCACTGGATGGATTCCACTAAAAGTCAGTTGCCAGCGAAAACGAAGCCGCCGAAGTGGGGCAATCACGTGGTATAATACTCGATATTGGGATACAGTATTATACTCTTTATTAATTATTAGAATCTGGTCATCATACTTATTAACATAAATGTGATATGTCTGCCCACCAAAATAAAGCCAATTTGCTATATTGTAGAAATTACGTTCGCGAGCAGGCATAGTGACAGCCGGTAAGCCCTCTCACCACGTCAAGGTGGGTGCACTCGAGAGGGCATCAGCCAAAGTCTCGTCTGTGTTAATGTAGTTAAACCGCTATATGGCGCGAGATATATATAATTTATCTAACGGTGGCCATTGGTACAGCTGGTGGCAGGTTGACCAATACTCAAGTCTGGTCGATCGGGAGGTCGAAGGATGGGGCGAACGACCGGATCCCTCCCGAAAAATAGGAGGCCATGGTCCCGGATTCGAACCCGGATCTTTCAGCGTAATCAACCACATCTTTACCAGGTGGCCATCCGGCCGACGAAATCTCGACACATCATTGGAAACAGTTGTCCGTCAGATAATTAGTATGAAATGTACCCTCGTTGGTGGAGCAGGAGAAAAGCTTTGGCTAGTCTCAGAATACGACATGAGCCTCTGGTCCCCCCCTTGAAAATATTTATCATAGGGTCCGGGCCCGGCCCGTCGGGCTTGTTTCGCCCCGCCACTTAGTACTCTTACTGAGTGGAAAGTGGCGTCATCTGTTGACCAAAAAAAACTGGTCTATGCAGTCGGCCGGATTGGCCGCATAGAAACGTTTCGGCTTTCCACTCTGGAGGACCGGGGTTCGAATCTCGGGTCCCCCCTTGAAAATATTTATCATGGGATCCGAGCCCGGCCGTCGATCCCTGCGTTGAGCTCGGTAATCCAAGGGCGCCACTTAGTACTCTTACTGAGTGGAAAGTGGCGTCATCTGTTGACAAAAAAAAAAGTATGAAATATCTGGATTAGTTAATACCTTCGATCTCCGTATTACTTGGTTTAAATATTAGCCTCACATTATCCTATAACTGTAACAGATTTTTATTTATTAAAAAAATTATAAGAAAGTTAATTTATTTTTTATGTGACACAAAAAGTGCAAAAAAATTATGATGATAATGACGTGATACCTACTGCCGAGCCAATTTGCGTGTGCAGCAGCGAGTCGGGTAACAGGCCAGTTTCGCCCCGCCACTTAGTACTCTTACTGAGTGGAAAGTGGCGTCATCTGTTAAAAAAAATAGTCTATTGTTAGGTAATTGTTATGGATATTAAAAGATATCTAGTAGACCGCCGTGGGTCGGATAAGCGTAGAAATACTCGGCACTTTTATCCTGCGGGATTAAATTCAATAGCGATTCTCTTCCCTACATCTTTGCTGGGGTCGGAGTCCGACTGGTACAATCCCCTGTTCGATCCGACGGTTCGTCCTCACCGATAGCCATAAAATATGAAAAACTAGGTTAAATTTACCCAGACGTTCTTAGAGCGGCGCTTCTGGAAACAGTGGTAGGTGACGGGCTCTGGGTAGCGATTGCCGATCCGCCTGTAGCTTACTAGATAAGATGCGCAGCATTAACTTACCGTGGCACGGTAGTAGTAGATCCGTGCTAATTTGGACACGGCCAGGTGAAAGCGGTTCCCGCAGTACCGAAAAAAAAAATGGTAGAGGAGAGTGGGAGAATTGTGGTACGGAAACGTCCGAAAGAAGAGAGAAATAAGCTTTTCTGCAAAATTACCGCATCACCTATTAAAACCCGATAAAATTGAATCAGTGAGTAGAAATATAGCTGAGTCGTAGTAGCGGAAGTGGGAGCCGACGGAAGTGGCAGTGGGCCTATCCATTACCAGGCGCCCACGGATGGGAGGAAGTAAAGGAAAGTGGGGCGGACGGACCATCGACTCGGTGGAAGGACGAAGTTGGTTTAATTTGTAACGCTTAGCGTAATTATTCGTGTTAGATGTAAGGAACAGCGGTCAGTAGGGAAATATTTAATTAAATTATTCGACAAAAAGTATCGGTAACCTACGACCGAGACCGAGGAGTGCCGGAGGTAAAGTTAAAACGGGTTTTGTGCCTATTAAGGGAAAATGGCATTAATTGGCCCATTAAAATTAAAACCGGTAAATTAACTAGCGGAAGAAGAAGCGGCGCTGGCCAAACTCTACCTTCGGCGGAAAAAGTCTATTCCCAGCCATTTTCCGCGGAAATACGTAGGTCGGAAATTAAATTGGACCTTAGTTATAATAACCAGGATAGCGACCGTCCTGTGGATCCAGCTCCATAATATTGGGAGAAGGCGTCTAGCGCCACTTAGTACTCTTACTGAGTGGAAAGTGGCGTCATCTGTTGACAAAAAAAAAATCGAGACTGCGCCACGGCCCAGCGGTGGAATCTATCCATCTTCCTGGAAATGGGTTGTTTAGCGCAGTCCGCCCCGTGGCTACCTAAGGTGGCGGGTGTCCATCCTGTTGAAAAATGAGACACTCGGCTTACGTGTCCACCACTTCCCATAGCTCGGCCCACTGCGCGGGTCTGATTCTAACAGACTTCTTTTTTTGGGGTATCGGATGTATATCAAAAACACTCTTATGGCAGTGCTGTCGGTCCATCGCCGTAAGCATTTTCACCCATGGTGCGTTTTTGTACTTTAATTACTTCCATTTTAATAAATAGATTAATTAAACAAGATAATAGAGTCAAACCCATAGATACAGTCTGCCGGATTGGGCGGCCGGATGGCCGAGTGGTAACGCTGTCGGCGTACCACGCGGGAGGACCCGGGTTCGCTTCCCGGGTCTGGTCCCGGATTTTTTGGGGGTTCTGGGCCCGGCCCAATGATCCCCGTCCTTCACCATCCAGCCCCCGCCACGGGTGTGAGTGCAGCCCGTGGTTGGAACTGGCCCCGCACCTTTGTAATCTCCCTGATTGGAAAGGGGGCGTAAAATATGTAAACAAATAAAAAAGTCTGCCGGATTGGCCGCGTGGAAGCGCTTCGGCTTTCCACTCTGGCCGGGTTCGAGTACTACTACCCCACGAAAATATTTATCATGGGGTCCGGGTCCGACCCGTCGATCCCCGTCATCCACCATCTGGCTGACCCCCTCCGCAGGGGTGGGCAGCCGGTGGAAGGGCTTGTTTCGTCCCGCCACATAGTATTCTTCTAGAATGGAGTGTGGCGTCATTTGTTGACCAAAAAAATACGGCCGTAAGTGACCGGGCTAAACCAGCCCTTCACCCGCTGTCACCCCGGCCAAGGGATCAACCGGACGATGGACGGCCGGGCCCGAACCCTATGATAAACATTTTCCAGGGATGGGATCCGAGAGTCGAACCCGGGTCCTCCAGAATGGAACGTGAAAGCTTTCCAGTCGGCCAATCCGTCCGACGGATCTACACATAATATCTCCATTAGCCTGTGTCTTTTGTTGGTTAAGCTACATTTTTATCTCGGTATTTTATCCGAATCTATTCATTTCACGGTTTATGTACCAATCGGTAATGGGTTTACCAACTGTCATGGGACTTTTGAGTGACTCTGCCTAAAAGCTAAAAGTTTTGTCATCCGATGTTAGAAGAACCTAGTTGTAAAAATTAATGTAATTATTACAAAATTGATAATTCCGAATGAACCGATTTATCGTGTTACGTACATAAACTAGAAGATGAAAGTGGTTAGATAAATCTATAATTGATTCGAAAATTGATAATTCCGAATGAACCGATTTATCGTGTTACGTACATAAACTAGAAGATGAAAATGGTTAGATAAATCTATAATTGATTCTACTAAGCAAAATTTAAATAGTTATACTCGAAAGGAAGCGTTAGATTAATGTTAAAAGAACTCGGCCGTCCTTATTCTGTCAGTACATTCACTCAAGTTTTATATTAACCTCTGTGGTCTTGACTTTGAAAGGGTAAAATGTGACTAGGCTAGGTTAAAACTGATTTCGTTCGTCTTTAGTCACCTTCCACACATGGCCACGGACTATGTCGTGTGGCAGATTTTAAATCGGTTCATCTATTTCCTTTCGACCTTAAATTCTGCTTAATTCGGTTTGAGTGATATAGGTGAATCGATTAAATCTTCGGCAATTAAATTGGTAGATTAAAATTAAAATCCATATTTAGTTAACTGATTATTATTTTCATCGCTTATATACATTTCAATTTGTAATTTTTTCTGTAGTTTTTTTTTGTCATTTTTACGCCTCTTTTCAATCGACGAGATTACTAAGGAGTGGAGCCACTGATGGAGCCAGTTCCAACCACGGGATGAACCCACCTCCGTGAAGGGGAGGCAGGTTGGTGAAGTTCGAGGTGGATGGCCGGGCCCGATCCACCTCGAAGCGAGTATATAATAAGCGCAGTAAGCGAGACAGCTTCTATAGAGAAGAATTCGCTTTAAAGTCACTGTATGGTCCGTCGCCAGGACAAATACGGACTCACTACCTCGGAGGCCATTTTGGAGACAATTACACTTTATGACGCTATACGACGCTATTGCGGGATGTTGTTTAGATCAAATAACTACTCGAATGACACGCATATTTTAGCTAAATATTTAACTTTTTACCCAAAACTTACCAAACGATACGATCGTCTAGAGTGGATGGGGACCGGATCCGAGGAGACGTCGTATAATTATTTTCGAGCCGCAGCCTTAAAGTACGCTACCGAAATTGAGGAAAGCGGATGATCTAAGAATAAATATATGTTATATTATCCTGACAAAACGCTAGAGAAAGGAGGCGTTGTGTACGAAAGTTACGTAAGTTACCATCGAATGTCGATTTTCCTTACGTAAGACCAACGAAGAAAGGCAGGTAAGGCGGCCGCCCTTAGAATCTTTTTCCGTGTCATAGCATCCGCCCAGCGGTGTGGACCGATGGCTCGGGCCTTTTTCGGAGGTAAGAGAGACGAAAGGGGAGAAAACCCAGTTGTGGTTTACCCGCCATCTAGCTCGAGGTTCCGATAGCGGTTGAGAGGGGTGAAGATACGGCCGTAGATCCAGTGTCGGCCACCAAAAAGCCATCTTTCCCATCTTCTGGGCTGAAAACGAACGCGAAAAGTAGAACACACTAATCCGGCCTGGTCTATGGTGGTCTAATGGCATTTACATTGGATACTCGTACGGGTCCGGTAACGAGTGACGGTGTCGACTGTACCGCGGGTGATGCCCCACCCATACCGATCAGCCGGCGGCTTTTCGACCGACGACCGCGTCGATTCGAATCATTCTCTCTAAATGGGAAGAGGTCTTGTCGGCTGGAAGAGTCCATCGGTCACCCGGAGGGTGGGCGGCTAAGCGGGGTCCCGGCCGCTCTGGTTTTTGCCTTTTTTTAGGCCAGTGACGGATGGCGGGTCACATCCGCCCGAATAGTTTTCGGCTTGGCTAGGCTAAGTTAGCCGAGGAAGCCGGCTGGGCCCCATATCTTCCGTGGTGTCGTTTATATTCCGTGGTAGACGCGCACAAATAACCGGTCTCGACCCGTCGCTATTTTACGAGCGTGTGTCCGGGCTCGATAAGAAGGTGACCGACGCGCCGCGCGGCTACAAATTATCCCCGGTTATACGCCACTCCGCTTTTCCGGTGGTGATAAGCGGTGGGCCGACTAGGATTCCCGGGTGAGGACCTGGTCCGGGTGGCTCACGGGAATTTCGCACCTGGACCAGCCGCCGATTTTCCGCCCAGTAGTCCGGTTTCCAGCTTCTGAGCTTTCTCGGCTTAACTCGTAGCGGGCGACTGACGATTATTCGGCTGGGCCGGTCCCCTCCCTCGGCCGACTTCCGCTAAACCACGGGATAATCTCTATCCCGTTAATCTAAGAGTTATCGGACCGCCTAATACCGGTTAAAAAATAAATAAAAATGGTGGCCGGCCCGACTCAGATTCCAACTTCCGACCGTATAAGAGGATACTTGTTAATTACTAGTGATTATTAGTTTATGGTACCGCGCCGTACAGTTCCATCAGGAAAATAACCGCAGTCCGGATGATGACCTATTTGCCATACTAATTAAACCCGACTACTAACTGCGTCTTAAATCTGTTTATTAAGTCCGTATTTTATGGGACCGCTGGTACGACCGTTATAAATAACCAGAGGTTATTTATAACGGTCGGACCAGCGGTCCCAGAGATAGCCCGAGACCATTCTTACCGTGGTAGCGGTGTTTTCCCCTCACACCACGGAGGGTTGGTACGGACCCAACTTTTTATATAGTTGGGTTATCCGTTTAACGGAAACCACACCGTATGTAAAATTATTTTTATAATTTCTCTACCTCCACCATAGTTCTACGCTAGAAGTGGGGATTTACCGTTCTCTCCCCGCAGTTCCGATTTCTTCCGCTAGTGTTTTATGGATTTTTTCTGCGATAGGCTATCCGAACAACAAAATCTCCCGAAAATTTCATATATGTAACTATGACCAGATTTAAATTCGTCTTCTTATACCGTACTGGTGGATGAAATATTCTATCGAATCTTTATATCGACTTTCTCGGGTTAAAAATCTAACTGGCTAGCGTTAATATCCGTTATTATTAGCGTTATTTAGCGTCTATGGTGGACCCAACGTAGACGCTAAATACCGTATTTGTGGACTTATAAAACGCTTCGGCCTAGAAGACGCGCACTAATTTTGGAAAGGGTAAATTTAAGAAAAAACTTTAAAACGCTCGGTGGTTAATACCGCGGAAAATAAAATCCGAAGGCCAATAAAGAATATTTGTTATTATTTTAACATTATTCAACTCGGGATTCTTTTCCCACACCGTGGTGCTGGTCTCGGATGTCGTTATAATCGTCGTCGATCGTCGATTACGGTTTAAACGTATAACTAGAATTTAACTGTCTCTCCGACCAGAGCCTGAAAAGTTATACTAATTCGCCCCTATTCATTTTGGTCAGTCGATCGCTACCCTACTCGGAATTTTCGAAATAATCGCCTCGGCCGGATTCCGTCGGACGCGACCGCCTGTTTTTTCTCCATAACTTAAAAATAGAAACTTTTCGCATTTCTTTCTCCCTGATAACTTTGGGCGTAGGGCGGGACCGTTAAATATTTTCACCACCGTCGGTTTCTTCCCAGCCCCATTTGGAGGGTACCGGGACACTCGGTTACGAATGCGGATGTATCGTATTCCTTCCAATCGAAATCTCCATCCGGAACTAATAGAAATAAGATGCGATCGATTCCGATTAACATTTTAAATATTCCGATTTTATAAAGGCGCGACCATTTTTCGTTTACACCGGTGGCCTAGATAAATAAACTTTTAAACTTTGGTCCCTTACTGGCCCGGATTATTATTAGGAGTCCTTCCGATACGACTCGGGCATAATTTTGGTAGTGTTAAACTTAACCCGCCGGCTGTGGGCCCGGCCAGCCGTCCCCTTCCAAGTTAGCTCAAATTTTTTCAGTCTACCTCCTCCACCGTCGTTAAAAAATAAGAAAATATTTAAGTATTATAACCTTTTCTCCAATACTTATTCGGTTAATTCTTAACATATAGGTTCTTTATGGTCGAAGGCGACAAAAATACCTTACGTAACAAAATAACGGAAAATATAACCGTCGGTACTGTAAGAATGGAATGGTATCTAAAGTTCTAGCGGGCCAATTAAATTATTCCATGGAAAATTTTTAAAACAGGGGTGATCGTCGCTCTACATTCTGAAAAACATTCGGGCGCGGTATAAAAAGGAGAATTATAAATCGATTTAAGGGACCATTCGAATATTAGAGTAGTCTAAGCGTGTGAAAAGGAGGAGGGGTGGAGAAAATCTTCACTATTTCTTACGAACGACCACCTTCTTCAAATAGTAAGATTTCCTGCGCCCCTGTCCGTCTTAAAAAGCCGAAGGTAGTACTCCCTCAGCGATTTATAATTGTCCATCTTATCGCGCGGCACCTGACCCGTTTAATTTAGGTATCGGATGGTCGGTGGTCCGGGTATGGCGCCGATGATATCGGCGTGGGAAAAGATTCCCCGCCGACGTTTTAGCTCCGGCCGCTAGGTAATTAGTTTTTTGCGATACGTCGGAAATTGTGCCCGACATCCGCGGGAGACGATGGAGTTTTCAAATTTTATACGGCGGCTGTACCGAATTTGGAAATCTCCACCTGTTCCCGTTACCAGATGGCGGTGGTCGGAAATTTAAAAAGTCTTTATGGCTAGGTAAAAGACGCCTCTTACCTGGGTCTACATTTTTTCTCGGCTTAAAATACGGCCGTCCCCGTATTTTAAGATTCCAATTTTTAATCGATATAGAACACGGGGAACTAATTAGTTTAACGTTAACCGGGCTGGACCGTCCCAGTCTATTAGACGTAATTCTTTTGTATTTTTAACGGCTGTACCAATCGTCGTCTTTACCGAACGCTATATAGTCTGTAGCTTTAGTCTCGGTCGATCCGGGTTAGGTGGTATTTTCCTACCGATGGGAAGGTAATACGGATACGGTAGTTTCGGGGGAGAAATAAACTATTTCCACTTTTACGAAAAACTCGGGTACTTTTTGGTTGGCCTGGGATAGTTAGTCCATCCGAAAGGCGATTTCGACTACCCCAGTCAAAACTACGGAGAGTGGCCCGCTAAATCGATAAAAGTCGGAATAACGCCATCGACGGCCGACCCAGGCGGAGCCAGAAATCGTCCGATCCCGTTTCCTTTTTGCCATAAAAATCTATCGAATAGTTCGATAAAAACCCATAACCGCCCGACTGGACAGCCGTAGGATATACCGTGGACGTAATTAAGGTAGGCCGTAAACCGTGAACAGGGACCGACGGTAAATTATCACGGCCCATCTTTTTCCAACGACTGGAGTCTAGGCCGATCGGATACGGATATACGAAAAGAATATCCGAAGTTTAGGTAACGGTTACGGTTAAGCGGAACGCTCACCTCCGGTTATCCAGCCTCCGTACCGAGTCGGGCCCAAATATAAATAATTAGGCGGAATAAAAGGTGCGGGTTAATTTTAAGGGAGGCGCCTTCCTCCCCCATTGGTTGGAAGTTATTTTCTGGACGACCGACCGACGCCATTCGGTTCCGTAGGTAGTCGGCGGTATCACCCAGTCGGATAATCGGCGGGATTAACGGAAATCGAACGAAACATTAGTCGGTAGGAGACGGCGCCCTATCTTCGTCCTCCACCCATTCCGGCCTACTTTTCCCGTGGTTTGGCAGCTACGTAACCGTTTACGGCCATAGCGGATACTTACGATGGTAAATCTGGGAGGTGGGCCCAGAGCCGGAATAAGTGGAACGGAACAGCCGTTGGTAGACCCATCCCCTCGGTGAAGAAACCGATTCCGACGCCAGACCACGGGATGGAGGACGGAAGCGTATTTTCCGACAGAATGACGGCGGACGTCCGATGGACCACCGTTTGAGAAGAAAGAGACAACCGGGCGGACCATCGACGGAATCGGAGTGAGGAAGCGGGCCGGTGGCCCATCATCGAACTTCGCTTAACGAAGACGGAGTCGGACTAATTAATTAGGCGGCGGACGTCAGACGCGGATACGGAGGTAGAGATAAATGGCTGACGCCGCTAAACCGGAATAAAGGACCACGGGACCGTAGAATTTATTTCGGGGTCGGTAATTACTACCGGGCCTACGGTTGTGGTTTTATCGGCTAGATGGCGCTAGCGCCGACTAATGGGCGCAGCCGGCCGGGAGGTACGGAGGAAGAGAAAATGCAAAAAGCGGCCCGGTCGGTCTTTAGTTCTACAGCTAAGACACCATCGATCGGTGGTCGGACTATCTATACCGACGTCTGGAACATTAAGCCCGATCGATAGGAGAGAGTGGGGGCAGATGCCCGAATAACCACTCGGACCGACCCCACCGATAGCGTCCGTGCACTAATCGCTACTCGGCCTCGTTTTCGTCGCGTCTTTGGCCAGATGTTTCCCGGTCGGCCCCCGCCTCCCTCTCCGGGTAAGTGGCCGATACGTCGGGGACTAATGTGGAATGGAGCCGGGCCGTATCGATTAGCGGAATGGGTGCACTTTGGCCGGTTCCACTCGGGGTGGGTACAGCGGAGACGCATTAGCGCCTTACACAAACACGTCTGGCTAACAGTCCCGCCCGGTATCGACCCACTCCGCCATTCTCTATGGTCTTTCCGCCCTCTTACCTCCGTAGGTGGCGGCCGCTCACCGTTATTCCGGGCCGACCGTTATCGATAAGCCGAGTAAAGAAAGAGCCCGGGCCCGCCATAATTTCTGGTGTCTGGACCGTCGCCTTTTCCTCGGGGCCCCATCCGCCGTCCACTCCACTCCCGGTCGGGCTATTCCCGGACGGTGACCCACCGCGTATCCGGTGTAGACCGCTACTCGCCCCGTCTCTCTCTCTTCTTACCTACCGGCCGGGTCCGAATTTAAACGGCTACGGGTACACCGTGGCCGACCGAACCCCACCTATATTTATTTCCTGATGTTTGGCAGTTTACAAGTAAATGTTAGAGAAAATTTTATTTATCGTAAGCGCCGATGGCGGGTCGAATTCCCTGTTCAGTACGGAGAAGTCCGGGGACCGCCTATCCCGGTCGTTTTCTTTTATTCCGAATTTTTCCGGCTGCGGAAAGAGGCGGACGTTTCGATTCCATTCTATCCTAATCCGACTCGGCCCGGGCGCCGAAATGTATCGGCCCTACGCGCCCGTGGTATATTTTATGTTGGATCGTTCTCTTAACATAATTCGATCTGCTCTATTCATTAGAGATTAAAGGTTATATAGGCGCATCCGTCCCGGTCGACCAGCCGGCGTATTAAGTTTTAAAATTTATCTATCAAAATTTTAGCCCGCTTCCACTCCGGCCAGAGTGGACGGAGGCCGTCTACTTTTTCGGATATACGGCCGGTGGACCGACCTAACCGTCGACCGAATAATTAAATGGGGACGATTTCGGTATGGGGCCCAATAACCTCTACAATAGATTTCAACCGGCCCAAATCGACCGATTAAATTAGCGGTGGGTTTATCCTAGAAATTGGCCCCGTGCCGGGCCGACGGCTAAATTTGGTTTTCACCCGCGGACCCAGACCGCCGCCACCGGTGTCCTAGCCAGATTTTTCTTCCCCACCGAATTTTTTCCTTCCAGCGGTCCAGTTATCCACCTACCACGGAGTACGGTAGCGTGGTGGAGAAATGTCCTTCTATCCGCCTGTTCCCACCCGGTACTAGTACGGATTCCAACCGTCCGCCTTTCGCCTTTAGCTACCAGCCAGAGGCGCCGGCCCTTACTCTTCTTCGATGCGGGCATAACAGTCTAGTGGAAACGCGTACACCACCTCCTTCTTAGTAATCGACTCGGATAAAAGTTCCCCGGTAAATTTTTACGCCGGTCCGTGGATTTTCTCTCGATTAACCGGAGACCGACGGAACATCCCGGTGGGCTAACCGGCTAGGAACACCACCGCGGTACATCGGGCCGGCCACCGCGGTTATTTCCCTATAATTCCGGTAAGCCAGTAGTTTTGAAACTTTCCCTTTTTTCATAAAAAGTCGGAACGCTCCCTGGTTTCCTAACAGTCTAATTTTATAAATACTTTCGACTTATAGTTTGATATTACAAAATAATAAACCGTATTCTGTATAAATAGTATTCTTATACATAAAATATTTATTATAGAGTGATATGTTTAATACAATTAAACAAATTTTACAAAAATCCGAAAAATACAACATACGCTTAGGCGAAGGTAGGCTAGTTTTTCGGCACAAATTCTCTCGAATCGGGTGTGATGGAACATATCTCTAGTGGCGATTCTTTTTCATTCACTTAACCAGTCGGTTATTTTGTCTTCGGCTAAAACAGTTACGACAGAAATGTTCTATGTACACGAATATTTCTGGGTTTTATAACCTTTCGCCGATTAATTTTTTCTCGATACCAATTTGAATTTATTATTTATTGCTTGGTCGGAAATATTATATTTTTTTAATTCTTCCACCACCCCTTTGGAAAACACTGCCGTAAGCGATTAGTAAGAGTGACCTTTCCGCGGCCCTGGGCCACCGTCGTCTCCCCACACGTCCAGTTTTTCTTTTTATTATATAAATATAGGGATATTCGCTATTTTAGTCCCGTCACCTTTAGTTCCGATACGGCGTAAGAATACGGCCGTCCACTTAGGCCGTATCGCTTTACGCCACCCTACCGATCCCTATAAATAAATTACGGTTAGAGAAATTTATTCCCGGAATTTCTGCCACCACTAAAAATTTTTGGTCGTCATTTAAAAGTTAAAGAATAAAAATTAACGATCCCGTATACCGGCGTGTCGGTCGTCCCAATGTACTAAATACCGTAATCTGTTAATTGAAATTCGTGGTTAAATCTAAATTATTATTTAAAATAGGCGCGCCGCCAAATTTTAAAATTTTAAGGACGCGTTCCTCTACATAAAAATGGTCGAGAACCACCGGTCTACACATATATTTCCACGGTACACCAGCGAAAGTTCCCGCTACCGCCGGTAGAGTGGAGGCCAGCCAATAACCGTAGGCACCCGGCCGGAAGCGGATCTTAGGCCGAAATACGTATTACCATTTCGGGTGACCAACCGGCCAGCCATGGAAAATTTGTTGGGCCGGCACCGTCCCACCGTATACTGAAAGAAGTTCCCTTATTTTAACTTTATCCAGAGAATCCCCCCAGACTGGGCATGCATAAAGTTTTTGACATCAAGGTCCATGATTTAGAGATTGACTCAAAACTCCTTGATTATAACAATAACAAATATTTATTTAAATAAAAGAATATTATGACAATAAAGCAGTTAACAATAATATATAAAGCACTATATTAAGCCTAGCTTTACAATTAATACACTCTTTGAGAAAGAGAGTATAAGAGAGAGCCCTGCTGCCACCTTTGCATATTTGAGAGAGAGTTTGCTGTCCTAATTACTTGGAGTAATCCATGCACTAAAAATTAAATGTCTAACTGTCTACAAGTCCATTTGAGACAGTTCACAAACGTCACAGTTCTTTACATTTGTCAGCTGTCGTCGTAATAGTCTGCCATTGCTGTCCTTTAATCAATCAGCTATCATCATTGCCATATCTGTTGGCTGTCCCTGACAAGACGAGTTGCATTCTTTTCATTAATCTTACATAGTTATTTTTCTTAGTTCATCTCTGTAAAACTATCAACTTCTTTCGGTCTCTTATGACTAACTTCTCTAATTCTCCAACAAGGAAGTCTGTATTTATTTTACTTTTCAACAAAGAAGTTTCTCGTGGGTGGACAAGGAATGATTAATCTTTATTAATCATTTATTTTCTTTTAAACAAAATTTTACATTTAATTTTTATGTAATCTTATAATTTTTCTACGAAACAAGGGAGGGCTGTTTAGGGATCTCTGGTATTCTGCATTACTATAGCAGAATTCTCAAGCAGCAAATATAAAGCAAACTAACATATATTTCAAGATGACAGAATTTATACTCAAAAAGAAGCTCTCACTTAAACAACAGCATTTACTGCAGTTGAGGATAATCTTAAAATTTTTTATTCAATATCTAATGGCTAATGTTTTTAGTATACCATAAATGTGCTGCTGCTTAAGGAATAATATCATTAAGGAGAAAAAGCAGTTATTTGAAAATATATAAGAAACTCTCACTTTATAATTTGAATTTTTTTATTCATATCTCTGAAAATCAAAGAAACTTTTAATTGGTCCAATTATGAAATACATTACAAGTAACCCTTGATTTATACTGGGGTTAGATTCCATCATATTAATTCATAATTCAAAACTTCATATTCTCAGGTAAAATTATTATAGAATGAATTACTACTATAGAAATATAAAAAACACACAAGTATCCCTTTTGTTCTGTTTACAGAAGCTTCTAGAAACACAAAAATTTATGTAAATTATTACTAATTATCCAAACGTACCTAGCCAAACTCCCCCTGGCGGATAAAGTCCATATTAAATTTTCTAAACGATTATTATTTTATTTAAATTTAAGCTACGGTGCCACCATTTGTTGGATTAATAATTAATTAATTAATTTAGAATTTGGTTTGCTTAAGAGTATGTAAATTATGTGTAACATTAACAAAATCTATAAAGGTATTATAAGTTTTGTAATTTTGAAACTATGTAATATGAGGTTTCATAAATTGAGAGTTACCTATATAAATGGTGTCAATATCTCTCTGTTGTTTTTTTAACAATAGTTTTTGAGTTACAATTTATGAACTTAATCTGTACATAAGTTTATTTCTAATCTAAAAATATCCTATATTTAGTTTGTAATTGTAGTATAAAGTCAAAATTCTTATATTTCATATATTTTGTCTTCCAGTGAAAGTTTTGAACACAAATATGAATAATATGAATTTTAAAAATAATTCAGAATAAAAATATCTATCAATAATTTTTGTAGCTTAAAAGTGAAAAAATGAATAATCTACTTAATAAGGTTATGCTAATATTTAAAACTGCCAAAAAACACAAAATACAGGGTGATTCAAAAAGGTTGTGCCAAAATTTAGACATATAGAGGTAGGCTTATCATATTTTTTTGGGTCCAACCCAGGACATATTTTTGAAATTACTTAAAAGTCTTAACAGTTTATTGAAACATTAAACTTTATTTATTCAATTGTATATTTCACTTGACATGACATTTTTTCAGAAATGGTTTGTTTGTTCTCATTACATCATAAAATTCACAACAGGAAAGTCATTACATAATTTCAAAAATTTGTATTCCTGTTGCAGGTTAACATTAAACACACACTTTCTTTTGCCCATTGCTAAACAATGAGACAAAAAATGAATAGAGATAAAATGATCAAAAACGTGTAGACGAGTTACTTCGCACATGAAAACAACATAAACACATTGCCCCTGTTTGTTGCCAAATGACTAAGTAAAAAGTTGTGGCAAAACTGCTAGCCATGCCTCCATCAAATCGGCGTCAGCGCTTGCTCCGAGGTCGTCTGAGAGATGCACGGCCATAAGAGAATGTTTAAAAATGCAATGTCAAACATATAGATCTAAAATTTAAAAAAATCGTCGCCAGTCATAAAATTCTCAAACCCCGGACATTACTCCGGACAGCACTAGAAAACCAGGACTGTCCAGGCTAATCCCGGACGTATGGTAAGCCTATATAGAGGATAAAATTAGAGTAAAAAAGTCTAGTCGTGTTTTTTAATTTGAGGCTCTGTTTAAAAGATATAAAGTGCAAAAGTTTTGTGACATCATTTCTGGTTTAGTCAAAAATTATTTTTAAAATATGTTTATTTGCATTTTTAAAATCATCTATAAATTTTAACTACTTAAAAATTATCCTAAAAAATTTAGAGTATCGAGAACAGATTGTTCATTAAATTAGTGACTGATTATTTAAATGAAACATAATTCTTTTACAAACATAGCATTCATTTTTGAACATTATTATTTTTGAATGTTAAATTGCTACGTTTGAAAATGAATGCTATGTTTGTAAAACAATTACATTTCATTTAAATAACAGTCACTAATTTAATAAACAATCTGTTCTTGATGCTCTAAATTTTTTAGGGTAGATTTTATATAATTAAAATTTATAGATGATTGTAAAAATGCAAATAAACATATTTTAAAAAAAGTTTTTAACTGAACTGGAAATGACATCACAAAAATTTCATGCTTTATATCTTTTAAATGGAGCCTCAAATCAAAAAACATGACTAGACTTTTTTACTCAGATCCTCTACAAGTCTGTAAATTTTGGCACAACCTTTTTGAATCATCTTGTATATACCAAGCTGCATTATTTTTATATCAAAATTATCATATAAATGAATTGTATCCATATCTCTGTATTTTATTTTCAGAACAATTGAAACAAACGAACAATTAGGCAGAAAAAATTCATTGTTTTTGATGATGAATTTTTTCCTACTTAAATACTGTTTTGTTTCAGTTGTACTTTTATAAATATTTTCAAAATAACTTAATTTTGAATTCTTCCATATTTCATGAAATAATATACTTTAATTATGAACAAGCCTGTTTTTGATAAACAAGATTACAGACCATTTTTTTACAGTCCACTTTATTGGAAAGAAATACATTGTGCATAATAAAATTATTTATCATAATTTTATCGATATCCAGAAAGCTTTTGACTGATATAACTATGATATGAGACACTGATATGTTTGGTGGAGGATTTCCAAACACTTTGATACTGAAAATGATAAGGCTAATTATTTCTTTGCAGCTCATCAGAAATGATCATAGAAATAAAAAGTAATCATGGAACTTCTTTTCAATAGAAATAGTGTTCTAAGGAATGTGTTATGTGTATCTGTAACCATGATCTAATTGATTATAACATTGATGTTTAAGTAGAAAATAGGAAATTTCATAATTTAAGATTTGGTGATATTGATCTTCTTGCAGAAAATTAGATTCAATTACAGCATATTACAGATTAAATCAATTATTTAATTAATTTAGACTAAGGATTACTATTCTATAAACAAAAAATAATGGCATTGTCAATGAGAACATTGAAATTTTAATTAACAGTAAACTGTTAATGATGATAAATGTACCTATCTGGATAGCATTTTGCACAAGGATGGGAGATGCAAGCATGACTTCGAAATTCATAGTTTCAAAGCTTTACAAAAATACTGAAATCTCTTTGAACTGATAGCACATAATTTCAATTAGATTCTACCTCTTTAACTCTTGTTAATTTGATTTTTTTTTTATTTTTATTAGAGTGAGGATTGGATATTATTGGATATTTGAAAGGAGACAAAAAAATGTTGCTCATGAAAAAATGAAATGCTGCTGATAGCTTATGAGCTATATGGTACCTTCAATAATCATATAATGAATGGAGAGGATGAGAAAAATTAAAAACTATTTCAGGAAAAAAACTATTCACTAGAATCAGACAAAAACAGTTATAATGGGTTTATCATATTATTATGTTTGGTGGGTGAGCAACAGGTTAACTCTAAAAGTTTTTAATCTCAGGTAAAAAGCATCAAGGCATACCTATAATAACCTGAATTAACAATATTAGAAAATGAATAGACTTTTTTCCCTCAAACTTATCTGCAAAATGGTAGGATAGAATCAAATGGAGAGGTTTTACTATAACTGTTGCCCACAAGATGTCTTAATGGTCCATTTAGGATTATGGGTATAGAAGAATATTATTATTAAGACAAAATTAATAATTATTTTCTGATATATCAAAAATCAAACTATTCATAATATTTTTATTTAAGACTTTTTAAGACAGTAATCACCAATTATTCTTTTAACATAATATACAGGATGATTCAACTAAAGTGTGACAGGCAATTTTCTCTGCAATTGCATTAGATATGAAATTGATCTAAACAGAAAAATATTCATATTAAAACGATCTTTATTTGATGTATGATTCATTATGCTGTAACATCTGTAAATAGGCAAAATCTGAATGTACTTTAAAATTTTTGTAATGTCACCTTTTTTATTTCCAATAGAAAATTCTTTTTTCATTAACAAAATTCATTTGAAGCATTTTTCAAATAAACTAATAATTTTTGAAGTACAGAGTGTTTAAAATCCACAGAATAGCATGGTATGTAAACCTTTGCCCAGCTGCTTGGAGACACTGAGTGCATTGATGTACACAGCCTAGCGATGCGAGAGTCGCATTGCACAGAGTCCACTGCAGTAGGGTTTATTTACAAATAAAAATAGAAAGGATTCTGTGATTCCAACCAATTTTTTATCTATTTTTGTTTGCTTTTAAAGCAATAAATTACATTTGGATTGGTGCAGCTAAAGTTTGAATTAGCAGAATCTTTCCCATCTTTACTTGTAAACAAACCCTCCTGCAATGGACTCTGTGTGCTATCTATGCCAACAGTATTGGTGCAGCTAAAGTTTGAATTAGCAGAATCTTTCCCATCTTTACTTGTAAACAAACCCTTCTGCAATGGACTCTGTGTGATGCAACTATCTATGCCAGTAGTTATGTATGACACCACTGCACTAACTGCTTCTGAGCAACTGGGCAAAGGCTTACGTGGCTGTGCTATTTCCTAGATTTTAAATTCTCTGTACTTCAGAAATTATTATTTGAAAAATACTTCAAATGAATTTTGTTAATGAAAAAAAGAATTTTCCATTGGTAATAAATAAATAAGGTGATACAGTGGTGCCTCGTAATTTGACACTAATCCGTTGCTAAAGTAATGTCGAATTGTGGGGCAATATTTCCCATATAAGACTATGTAAAACATATTAATTCGTTATCGGTCCCCATCCCATTTCTCTAACTAGTGAGTGAGAGATACAATATGTTATTTACTTTATTATATGTTTTACTATTGTATAACTTACTAAATTACAAAACACACACAACACACAATTTATTAACCCTTGGATGTTGAAGACACCCTAGCACCCATAATCTTCTTTCTCTAGAAGTCTTCCAGCAGACACCCTAGCACTCACAATCTTCTCTCTCTGTTGAAAACGTTGCCACAGTTGTCCTAGGAATGCCATACTCGAGTTACATTTTAATTGCTCTACTTTCTGCACTTTATCTACAAATTTTTTCTTTGTCTCTTTGCTCAATCAACTGTTCTTCTTTTCGGAATTATTCCTCTGGTCAGTTCTCTTTGAACCAATCCTTACATTTCACAATTATTCCCTCTGGTCAGTTCTCTTTGAACCCATCCTTACATTTCATTCAAAAAATAATAATAATCTCTGGTCAGTTCTCTTTGAACCCATCCTTACATTTCACTCAAAAAAACAGTTCTCTTTGAACCCATCCTTACATTTCACTCAAAAAAAATAATAATTACAAATTTTTACTTTCTGAAAAATATAGAATTGAAGATTAACACAAACATGGGTAAACACCAAAGCAGCCCAAAAAGAACTGACAAATAGCAAATGACATCACACAATTTCATGCATGCGCATGTGCCAACCCGCGAAACTCAAATGTTGAATTGCGAGACCATCGAATTGCGAGAAATAGCAAAAATTTTAAAATACACTCAGATTTTGTCTATTTACAGATGTTACAGCATAATGAATCATACATCAAATAAAAGATCATTTTAATATGGATACTTTCCATTTATATCAATTTCTATTTAACGCAGTTGAGGAGAAAATCACCTTTCACACTTTACTTGAATCACTCTGTATATAATTCTGTTTATATAATTTAATATAATTTTGATTACATTCTTAGATGAATATTTATTAATTGTTTATAGCAAATAATAGCCATTTATATTTCTATGTAATGATTATTTATAAATCATTGTTAAATATAAATTCACCAAAATTTTTAATGTAGAAACTACATTGTCTGACTTTAATATATTAAACCAATTTTTACTCAAAATTTTGAATTTTTTTTTCAAAAAATATGCAATTACTTGGATAAGATTTTTCCTTTATAAACAAAATATACAATAATAAAATTTGGCATGTAAATTTGACTTGTGTCATTTCTTGCAAAAGTATAATATATTAAAATATATAAATTATGTCAGTTTATTAAAAGATTTTTTTAACTATGCAATATCAAATTACATAATTAAAAATAAAAAGTTAAGAAATAAGCATATCAGAATAGTTATCATTTTACTTAATAACCAAGATTTGTTGAAAATGGAAGTATTTTATCGGAAAATATATATCAAAATTAAATATACCATTTTAAAAAGTTAGTTTTAGTTTGTCTGAATGGTAATCTGATATCAAGTTCAAGTTGAAGATCCATTCACACAACTTTGATATATTTGAATATCTCGAAAAACTAAATTACATATATTTGAGGGTCAAGTGTATCAATAATTTATTTAATAGATTTATTATTTCATTTTTTATATTTTTATATTAGTTCAAGGAAGATTTATTGAAACTGTATAAATTTAAGAATTAAGATTGATTTTTCTTCTATTTAATATCAGTTAACAATATAAAAAAACTTAGTTTTTTTTTTTTTTTTAGCAATAGTATTTGTGTATGATTATCATCCTGGTGCTGACACATTAATGAATCAGTATTTTAGCCATACATCACTTTCACCTATTAATGGATTTCTTCCTGGACTTTATAGTACAGATGGTCTTACTAGATCATATTCTCAAACAAAAGCTGGTAAGTAATCTTATGATTAAAAAATATAATAATAATAAATTTTCTGTTAATTTTAAGTAATTAAATTTAAATATTTAATTTATATTATAATTATTTTTTAATTTTAAGTACAAAAACGGCAGATAAATTGTTAATATTTCTCTTCTTTATATATATATATTTTTTTTTAAATGACATTTGAGCCTCCTGACAAACATTTCATGAGGCATTAATGAAATATGAGAGAATTCAGCTTATAAGAAATTACTGGCAATACTTACAGAATGTTATGATGACCTTATATCCAATCTCTATCTCAATTATCATTGTCATTATCAAATTCCCAAAATCCAAAACAGTACTTCCTCTTAAACAAAATGCAATATTATATCATTATCAAATTCCCAAAAATAGATAAAATAAGACAATTAAATAATTCAATCATGGTAGCAAATTTATTAAATATTAATTGAATTTATTTAGGGTTTTTTTATAATAATAATAGCTTCTGACAAAAAAGTTGAGCAACACCAATAGTTCACTGTAACACAAGACAAGGGATAAACAAAGGCAACAACAAAGACAATGTCTTGTTTTCATATAACAAAAAACCAAATAGAAACACTTAATCCATCCTCTGACAGTAACTTTATATCACTATCATTTTTATATAATAAGTTAAGCTTCATCTATTTTCCTTTAAAGAATTATTTTTATAATTTTCATGGCAATTATAAAATTGAATATTTTGGAACAATTTCAATAAAGTTTACACTATCACAATGAATAGTCATTGCCACATAGCTGCATTGCAAAACGAGTAAAATCATTAGTTAAATCTGTTAATGAAAGTTGTACAATTCAGTAAAGTTAAAATATATTAAAATTTGAATAGCAATCTCACACCTCAGGTTATAAAGTGTCCTGAGATCACTAATCCATACATCCATGGATAACATAGGGGATAATCCATTGTAATAAATCCATGATGGGCACAGATAATTTTGCCAAGAAAAAGCAACCAGAAAAATCACATTAAGCAATGAGACAAACATATTATGATGCATAAATTATATTATTCTGTTTTTACATGCTAATTTTTCATTCAGTTTCATTTTCATGTTTGTTTCATATCTCATATTTTAAATATTTCTGTATTTTTTAAGATTGATGTAATAAAAATTGACAATAAATATTTTTTCACTTATTATTTCTCTTAACTAAATGCTTGTGGCCCGATTATTAAAAATAAAAGTTGAATGTAGCCCATAAGTCTGAAAAGGTTGTCGACTCCTGGTTTAGGCCAATAAATATTTTGTGCGTTTCAGCAACATAAGTGCTAAATTAAAGTTTAATATTAGTTTATGTAATTTGAAAATGGGTAAAAATTTTCTCTCTTGTGAGGATGAAAGAAAGAATTCCCATTGTCTCACCTGCATAGCATGAAAGGCAACTAAAGAATCATCTTTTTTTCGTTAGTAGTTGCCACATTTTTTGGCATGATTCTTTGATGATGAAACACAAAGTGGTTTTGATGCCATAACAATGTGGTAAAACAATTGCTACTCAAATTTTAATATATTTTAACTTTTCTGCAATTGTAAAACTTTCATTTACAGTCTTAACTAATGAATTTACTTGTTTTGCAATGCAGATATGTGGCAATGACTATTCATTAGGATAGTGTAAACTTATATTCAATTTTGTAATTGCCATGAAGATTATAAAGATAACTCTTTAAACGAAAATAGATGATTGTGTGTGATGATGATTGTGCATGATAGCAGTTATATACATAAATATATAAAATAATATACAAAACAAAAAAAATTATAATTGTAAAAGTGATTGTTATATATTTCTGTTTATATCTTGCAATGGTAGGGTGTTAATATAAAACAGTTCCTCCTGTACTTCATATAAATTATGTACATTCTAGGTATAATTAATTACTGCAACTAATGTAGAACAAACTAGTAATGTAGCTTCTATAAACAGAATGTTTATAAAGTAATGTTTTAAATAATTTAAAGAATAATTATAATGTTTTTCATCATATCAACATCCATATTTATTATTTTGCAAAGACTTGGGAGTAACTAATATCATGAAGAACTATGAGAAAACATTTTTGCCAAAATAGGAATCATTCTGTGGTGTTTTCTATTGCAGTAGATCTTGGGAATCAACTTTTAATTTTGTTAGTTTAAATATTTATTTATACAAGGAATCACAAGCACTTTAAACAGGAAAAACCACAATTTTATTATTAGATATTTAGTACATATATTCTGGCAGCCATTCTCATGGGTTGTGTAAGTTAATGCAAAGCAAGTTTACTGTAGAGTAGTGATGTCATTAGGTACAGCAAAATAGTGTTTCTCTATGAATTGCTATTCATGGCAATAGCAAAAGTGACATACCAATATAATTACCATGCTTCTAATTTGTTCTATTCACCAATAAGTAGTCCTATTAATAAAGAAACCAAGTTGGTTAAAAATGAAAGCAAAAGGCAATATCATCCAAATTTTTTGACATTATTTGTTTTCATTTTTGAACTGATTTCAATAAATATGTTTTACATACATTTTTTACTATTTGGTAAATTTTATGTTAAATATCAAGAATCAAATAAATTACTAAAAATTTCTAAAACTGCTACTCAATAAAAACAACATCTTTAAATACAAGCACTTCAGCAGTTAATGTCACTTCACTATTTTATTATAACTCAAAAAATGCTTTTGGTATTGTTGATACCATCATCAGTTTACAAATTCAATGGAATAATGGAACAAATTCAAAATAGAACATAATTCAAGCTTTACATTCTGAAAAACGTCACATAGAACATTTACGTGTTTCACATAAAACTAACTATTTCACAGGAAATTAATGTTTACTACAAGCAAATTAATATAAACCAAAATTCATAAAGGAATAATATAAACATTAAATACATAATTAACTAAACAAACTATATAATTTAGAATCTAATACAAGTTCATAAATTTAGGAGCGGTGGTTTTCTACCGCATACTTCCATGCATTGCTAACTTCTTTTGCTCTTTTTATATTAATAACGTTATTTTCCTTGCATGATTTAAGTATTTTTATTTTCTCATTCATCTCTAGGTCTCTTTTGTCGTTAACATTTTTGATAATTCTTGCCTCGCTCCAAATAACGTTAACATCTGCTTGGTACGCTCTTTGTGCTAGAGCTATGTCGAGTTTACCTTTGCAGATGTTTTCCACCACAACACCAGTATTAATCCCAAGATGGTCCTTTGATCCCTGGAGCTATAAGAAGTCAGCATTTGTAGCGTATTTTAGGAGATGCCTAACCCATTGCTCTAATATAATGTATAGGAAACGAGCTAGAAAGGATATACTTCTGGGGCAGGAAACACAGTTATAACAAAAGCTTCATGATGAAAATATATAATGAGCAGAGAGTAAAATATCAAAATAATAGTAAAGCCACTGAACAAACGAGAGCTACGCAAGATATCAAAGCACAGTCAGACAGGACCCATTTATCTATACCATTCCGACTTCACAAGAACAGAATGGTGAAGCGAGTACTGAAAAATACTAAGAGTAGATATACTTATATACGGCCGCCAACGGTTTTTAGCCTACTTCGAAACGAAAAACATAAGTATAGTGAGGAGTACAAATCTGGTATATATAGAATCCCTATCCACAACATGGAGGATAACAGTGAAAATATATATATCGGGGCCACTGCCCGAAATTTTAAAGAAAGAGTGGCAGAACATAGGGAAAACATCTCCAAAGGTAGACTTGACACAGCTCTAGTACAAAGAGTGTACCAAGCAGATGTTAACGTTATTTGGAGCGAGGCAAGAATTATCAAAAATGTTAACGACAAAAGAGACCTAGAGATGAACGAGAAAATAGAAATACTTAAATCATGCAAGGAAAATAACATTATTAATATAAAAAGAGCGGAAGAAGTTAGCAATGCATGGAAGTATGCGGTAGAAAACCACTGCTCCTAAATTTATGAACTTGTATTAGATTCTAAATTATATAGTTTGTTTAGTTAATTATGTATTTAATGTTTATTTTATTCCTTTATGAATTTTGGTTTATATTACTTTGCTTGTAGTAAACATTAATTTCCTGTAAAACAGTTAAAACATTTACGTGTTTCACATAAAACTATGTGACATTTTTCAGAATGTAAAGCTTGAATTATGTTCTATTTTGAATTTGTTCCATTATTCCATTGAATTTGTAAACTGATGATGGTATCAACAATACCAAAAGCATTTTTTGAGTTATAATAAAATAGTGAAGTGACATTAACTGCTGAAGTGCTTGTATTTAAGGATGTTATCAAGAATCAGTTTAATTAAATAATTTATTTAATTTTTTGTTTTTTCCTTTGAAATCATAAACAAATATAGAGAAATCTTGAATATTTCATTACTAAATTTGTAAATATTAAAATTATTATATTATTACTTATAACTCAGGCAACATTAAATCAAATATAATGCGAGGTTTGTATTAAGTTTAAGCCAATATAATGCATTGTCAAACTCCACATTAGCATTCTTTCACATTTTATATTAGTAATGGATAGTTGATTTTAAAATATAAAATGATAGTAATATATAATTTATATAAAGAAAATTTATTTAATTTTGTATCCAATTGTGAATGTCTATCTTGGTGTCTTCCAAGTGGAAAGCTGACATAAGATGAAAAATGATTAATAATTGGATTAGTTACACATTCAGTGCTTCAGCTAACCGAAGACTGGCTCAGTCTATTGAAAATATTGTTTCCAACGGAATGTTGGAAACCTTTGTTATTAGTACTTGTTTTTCAACAGTAAAGCTGGGTTTCTATTTTATGTTTCTTTTTAAAATATGGTCATAATTTTTTGTTATAACTATACATTAGATTCTTGTTAATATGATAGCTTTCAATTAAAAGTTCTGGTGAAATTATCAAACAGATTCTGTGATCACAAAACATTCTCTCATGTTTAAACACTTTGTTTTCAGCTTCGGACAACAAAAATAAATCTATGGCATCCATCTTATTTTTACAGCAGAATCATCTTACTACCGACAGTTTACAGCAGTTTAGATTCTTAGTTTAGGTAAAGTAGATTTACCAAGCTGATATCACATAAGATACTCTGTACGTCATCAAAGTAGGACTACGAGAATAGCGCTCATTTTAAACTCTATGTAACTTGTTAAGCTCTGCTCCCAAAATAATTACCATGCAGTACTAGGACCATGAAAATGGTTGCCTTTACTAAATATCTAATAGTAAAATTGTGTTTTTTCCTGTTTAAAGTGCTTGTGGATTCTTTGTATTTCTTAGAAGTAGCAGAACTTGATAGTTTATGATTATTTATAATTCATGTTAATGGAATAAATATATTCTCAATTATTTCTACTACAGTTTTGCATATTTTCATAAATTTTTGTTATGAAATTGCATTTACATTATTAAATTTCAATTAGATTATATTGCTTTTTTTAATATACAATAGACTCCCGTACAATATGGGATATGTACTGTGTTATGGGAAATCATGTTATACAAGATATGCATTTTCAGGTGATTTTTATGCAAATTTAAATTTGTCTAAGTTCCATTACTGAATGCATATTGCTGATGAGATGTGCATTAGTTTCAAATATAGTTGTATTGTATGCAGAGTGTTAACTTGTTTTAACCTCTTGAGTACCTTTGCCATGCATATCTAGCAAGGCATGCCCTGTGAGGGTGTGTCTTTGCCATGGTAACATGGAAATGGTCTGGAATGTGATAAAACATCAACAGTTGTTTTAAAAATTATTTTGTGCGAGCTGGTTTATCGTTTGGCCTTGAGGTATCCATTCAATCATGATGATACCATTAATATCGAAAGAAAACAATGAGAATGACCTTCAGTTTGGACTTGCTCATTTCAGTTTTTTTGACCTTTGGCGATGTGGGGGTCTTCCAGTGCATGGATTGTTGTTTAGTTTCAGGGTCGTATTGAAAAATCCACATTTCGTCACAAGTGATGACTTTTTCAATCAGTTCAGGATCTTCTGTGAAGCGTTCCATGATATCAGAGGTGAAGATAAAAACGGCAGACTTACTGAAGAAGGTGACATCTAATGACCTGCAGCACTGTCTTTGAACAGTGGAAAACACATATGCAGCAATGTATTGATAGGGAAGGGGAGTATGTTGAAGGGGACTAAAGGGTATTTGTATAATGTTTTCAATAAAGCTAATTTTTAAGACTAGTCCGGTTATTTAATTGTCACACCTTGTATTATTTTCTTAAATCGTCAAACAACTAGCACTCTAAATTAGTTGCAATTTAGATGCAACTACTTAATGGACGATTTAAGAAAATAATATGATAGCATCAATCAAAATAACCGCATCTAAATTTTCACCAATATCCTGTTTCAGTAATACTGTACTTGGCTTATTTTTTTACATCTGAGATGTTTTTGATAAGATATTCCTAACAAGCCAAATTATACCCTTAGTGATTTATTTTTGAATTAACTGCCAAATTAAAATTTATTCATTGATTATACTACAGTGCCACCTTCTATTGGTTTAATAATTATTTTAAATTTAGGCTAAGATATCTATTATTTAATAATTAAACTATAATTTTTATTAATTTCCCAAAATTAAAAATTTGCCTTGGCTTGGAATCGAACCAGGATCTTCAGGTTACTGCTCTGTTAACTATTAAATAACAGATGGTGCCACCTTAGCCTAAATTTAAAATAATTAATTATTAAATCAGTAAATGATGGCACTATAGTGTAATCAATAAATAATCATTAATTTGGCAGTTAATTCAAAAATAAGTCACTAAAAGTGCAATTTCTCTTATTTGGATGTGATCATAACTGCAAGGGAAAATATAAATGAGATTCTAATTGTTCTGTTTGTGTACTTTGAGAAATTAAATAATTCAAGACTGGTTGTTTAAGAGTTTCATTTCCTTAACCCTTTGAGTGCATTCTGACAAAGCATGTCCTGTTGGGGGTGGATCTTAGATGTGTTAACATGGCAAAGGTATGGAATAGGCAGTTGGTTGTTTTAAAGATTATTTTGTGCTAATCTAAAGAAGTTTTTGAAATTTAATTACTGTGTATTGTATATTACATTTATTATTATCGAATACTGATTAAAAAATTTTTCCCATTTTATAATAAATTATTATTTTTAAGTTTAAAATAGGCATGGCACACTCGCTTAGAACTTCCGCCATTTCCTTCCTGAGAAATTTCTGTTCCACCTACTAAGCTCAATACTGTCTCTTATTGGCAAGAAGAATATTCATTCTATCTTCTGAACCAATTGTTGGAGGGAGAAATTTCTGTTCCACCTACTAAGCTCAATACTGTCTCTTATTGGCAGAAAAAAGTATTCTGAACCAATAAGAGTAAAAAATCTAGCTGTTGTAGTGGGAGGAAAGTCATTCTAACTTTAGAATTTTTTTCTTAAAAAATGTCAAATATTTTGCAAAATACAGCACAAAACTATTAAAATGTCAAGTAACATATAACTTACTGTAAAGAGTTGCTCAATAAAGATACACCTTGTATCTTTTTTGAGCAAATATGGGGACTTATCCGATAGAGGGCAGGCAATGCATTGCAAAAGTTTCAGCTTTTAATGATGACTAATATAAATTTCAGCATTTTTAGAAGAGAATTCACAGCAAAAATTTGCTTAGGAAACTAGGATGCATTAATAATTTACTAAATTTTAATGAAATTTCATCAAATTATGGATGGAAATACATCATTCATGGTTTATTTTATTCAGGATGGAAACCACTATCAAACATCCATAATAATTTGAGTAGATGCTGCAAAAATTTCAAAAAAATTGAATAAAATTTTGTTTAAAAAATCCAATGAATATTCTTTAAATGAATAAATAATTAAAAAAATAATTGTTTTGATAAAAAGAAAGGTATAAACTATAAAAATTTCAGATTTCTTCAACAAAAAATAAGTGCGATATGATAATTTATAAATTTCTCAATATCATTAGGCTTAACTCCAGAACGTGGGTGGCACAATCTGACTATTGATGTTTAACACTATCTGGCACTCAACGGGTTAAAGAAGGTTTCTTTTAATAAAGGAAAAACAAAACAGAATATAGATAATTAAATTTAAAAAAATATTATGCACAAGTATAACACAGACTCCAAAAATGCGAATTTGTATAACCTGACAGAAAAGTTGTTAAAGTTGTCATGAAAACAAAATAAACATTGTTTGGTTTTTATTACAATCAATGGATATTATAAGTAATGGATAAGTAACATTAAAAAAAAATTTATCCTACATATTATACAGGACATGACTGTTTATAGCATTGTATGAGTTTTAGTTGCAATTTTTTCGTTGCTTTTTATGAATTTGTATTATAGGAGAGCATGTTATATGCAAGTTTACTGTATATGCTAAAATAGGCTTTGATGTTATGAATAATTTTTCTTACTCACTATAAGAAACTGCAATACTAAAATAGATTGATGTACTTCTGCTCATCAGTCTATTTTAGTATTGCATGAAGAAATTTCAGTAAAATTTTATATGAAATTGTTATAGTTTATATGAATTTTTAACTTCTGTCTCGTCTTTTCAAATTTGATTCAGACAAAAGAAGAAAAAATTTAATTCGGTTTTAACTAATGTAAAATTTATATAAAATTTTCAAACATTAATTTTTACAAATTTTAAATCTGTGAAAATAATTTTTAGAAATTAAATTTAAAAATACTTAATTTTTTTCTATAAGTGAAATTAATGATTATTTTAACTCATTAAAAGTCCTCAAAATATTTAAGCTCAGTGTATACTTGCAAATACATTTGGTCAATTTACAAAATATTGACATAAAAATGTACAAATAGTAAAATGTAAGATGGATCAAGGGTATGAGTGATTACTTGTGAAATTCTTGTGACAAAATTAAATATACCTATACTTGTGAAATTCTTGCATAAGATGAATCTGGCAGTATTTCATTTTTTGTGCAAGTGGAAGTGAAATGATTGTACAGGAATCCCTTCATTAGTGCAAGTTTGAATAATGCAGTTTTGATTAGTGTGCAAAAAAATTTGAGATTATCCCTTAATATATGCTGTGCCAAATTTGATTAGTGCACTTCAAGAAGTGCGATTTATTTTTATTTGCAAACCCTCAAGCGTTGGCAGCTGAATCTCGGGGATTGTAGTCTACATGATTAGAACACTATAATAAATTTATTTATTTATTTATTTTAATTTTGTTAATATTATGACTTTCATCATGTAATTGTTATATTTTAAATTCGTTTGTAATTTTATTTATTAATAAATTTAGTGGGAATGGCAACTATCTAATAATAGCCATTACAATATTATATAATCAGCCTTGCCTTCAGTTCCTCTCCAGTACTCAATGTCTATGGATGTTGCAATTATTTTTTGCAAAATTTTTGCAGCTTTATAAAAATTTTTTTTGTGAAAATAAATTTTAATTTTTACTATAAATTTTTAAATAGTTTTACAAATTTCCTCATGATTTAAAGTACATGTAATGCAATATAGATATGTTTTGAGAGAGGGGAAAAAATAAATATTTATAATTTTGATATTTTCCAGGATTCATTATAATTATACCAGTTATGCAATATAGATACGAGAGAGAGGAAAAATACTGTACATGTTTATAATTTTGATATCTTCCAGGATTCATTATAATTATTCCCATTGGTTTTGTAGTTTGATTAGTGTGGTTTTGATATATGCGGTGTATTGCGAGGATTTATTAACCTCACTAATCAAGGGATTCCTGTAATATGATTATATATAATGATTGTTCATCCTTCCAATAATAAGACTAAACAAACATTATTGAGAGTAAGCACAAAGGTTATTGTTGTTTAAGTTAAATTATTTTACTTTCATATAGTAAAGAATTTCTTTATATTGTTTAATAATATCTTAATAACAATTAATTTGTTTAAGGACTTTTATATTTATGAAGTGAAGAAAATGAAATATAATTTTGAATTTTGTTAGAAATTATATATAATTAAACATCAAATTAGAGATGAAAAAATTTCTATTTCTGCATGTCAAAATCTTTTATACTCTTCTGAAATTTGGAAAAGAAAATAATTTAACTAAAAAAAATTATTCATCATGCTTCTCTCTATCATTAAGATAAATAAAAATTTATTGTAACTATTAATAATGCAGTAGTCCTAATTAAGTGTCTCATTTAACAAAAATTCTACATTATCTGAGGTTATTTACACTTATAATAATAATTGTTAATTATAATTTTTGTAGCATTTATAATAAAACAGTTGTAAATAAAATTTAAAATGTTTTAAATCATTTAAATTTTATTTATAACTGTTTCATTATAAAAATAAAAAAAGTCAAGATGAAGTGAATAACAATTCACTTTTAAATTATATAGTAAAAGTAATTATATTCAATAATTAAGTCTAATCTGAAAATAGAATGTAAATCATCATTAATGTTTATTTAATAACAATTTGCCAAACCTTTCATATTATCCAAAGTTTTAATTATTTGAGATTCCTTATCATCATGTTACCTCAGATCTTGAGATTTCTAGATATTCTCATAATAACCAATCATACATCAATATTTACTTAAGAGATTACATTATCTAAATAAATCTAATTAGCCAAATTTCTCTAGCAATTTATTTTTAAAATAACTGCCAATTTAATAATTAATTAATTTATGCTACGGTGCCACCATCTGTTGGATTAGTAATTAATTAGTTAAATTTAGGCTAAGATGGTGCTATATGTTATTAAATAGCAGATGGTGCCATCTTAGCCTAAATTAATTAATTATTAAATTGGCAGTTATTTCAAAAATAAATTCCTAGGGGAAATTTGGCTAGTTAAGTTTATTTTTTATTCTCATAATAAAAATAATTTTCAAATATTTTAATAGAATTTATATTTTTTTTCTGTTGTCATTTATAAATTTTTTGTACTATGTATATTTATTTCTTTGAGTATGAATTTTTATATTCATTCAAAAAAGTAATTTTGAATAATAATAATTGATTAATTAATTTTCAGTTTAATGGAAATGAATTATTTTATAATCTAGGACTAAATAATTTAAGACAACATGCAGGGTTATTACCCGAGAGTTTGATTTGGGCATATATTGTACAGTTGAGTTCAGTACTTCGTACTATTCATGCAGCAGGATTAGCATGCAGAGCATTTGAACCTTCTAAAATTTTGATCACTGGAAAATCTAGGTATGTAATATTTATTTTTGAAAATTCAGAATAAGTATTTAAAATACTCAATTAAAGTTTCTAAATATTAATTCAAGCTTAATTATTTTAGTCTAAAAATCACTTTAGCTGAGAAGAAATTTTAGCTTGATATCATTATCAGTTATAATCATAATTTTATTCAATAATCTAACAATAAAAAGTTATAATAGAGTGAAATCAAACCAGAACAAACTTATTTGGACAAAACCAGTGTGTTCTTTTTATTTTATTATTAAAATCAGAATGGAATCATGCCAAGTTATAAATCAGAAATATTCATATTATATCCAATTCAATGTTGTAATAAATTGATGCAAAGAAAAACTGAGATCAGGTCTCCATTTTTTGATTTTGTTTACTTATAACTATATTGAATACAGTATAGTAGTTATCATTAGATATTAAATATATTAAAACATAACTTTTTAGCCATATTCAGAATTCTTTGTATTCACCAAGAAAAAGTAATTTTGTACAATAAGTATGATTTAATCTGCTGCATTCACTTCAATTCACTATTCCAGACAACTTATAATTCTACTTCTGTTCTTCTGTTTGATGAATCATCAATAGAGTATGCAAAAAGACTAAAATACCAAACATTCAGTCAACACAATGCGCATTACTGTGATCAGTGTTCATATAATTGGCATTTAATTGATTAATGCTCTATTGCATATTTCTCAAACTTGAGCTTTCTGTGAACCCTTTAAGGAAAACATCCAACTGTGATATTGTTGAATTATTACTCAGTGTATACAAACAAAAGATAATCTATAAATTAAAATAGAAACTAATGTATATTTTACTATGCAAGCCTGGTTATGATTTATTTAAAATTACTATTGAAATAATTTTTCAATAGTAATCTTAAATAAAGTTCTTGGATTCTTGGAGATCACAAACCACACTTTGAGAAACACTGCTCTATTGCATTATTTCCTTTTCTTTCAAACAGTAACTGAATTATCAAATCCATGCTATTAAAATAAATTGTGTTTACCATTATATATTAAAATTAAATTTATTTACATATATAAAATACAGAAATTTTAATTGTATTTATGATTTATGTCAAAAGATTTAAAACAAAATTTCAGAAATATTACACTTAATACATCTATGCAATTTAAGCTAATTTTATCTTTAATAATTATATTTTAAATAAAAACTATCATTGTTTTAAGAAACATAGAAATATAACATTATTTATATTATAGTTAAAATAAATAAATTAATGAATAATGTACAAATATTCCTCGATTTATGAACATGTTATAAACTTTCTCTTTAAACTATCCAAATGTATATCACTTTTTCAATTTATAAAGATAATTTACAAAGGTAGATCAATGATGAAACAGTTTCATCATTATTTATTTGCTCACTATAGTTAAATCAATTGTTTTATATTGATCTATATAATAATTTATAATTTCTAATTCACATCTTAATAAATTTTTCTTTACTAAAACTATTAGCTCCTCAAATAGTTTTAGTAAAAATAATTATATAATTCAGATGTCTTATTACCTATTTAATGATAATCCAAATTTAGCACTACTATTAACAACATTAATTATTAATAATAGTGCTAAAAATTATAACTAATATTTTTGGTTACTTTATATAATTTCAGACAATCTATTTTTTTGCAATGATGTCTTTCTCCACAGACTAAACTTCTCTTTAAAAGATCTGAATTGATTTCCTAGTATTACATGTTAAAGCATATTGCCATTTCAATTCATAAAAATGAAAAAAAAAAAGGAAAAAGAATTAGTTATTGACATTTTATTATAATGATACAAATATCTTTATAGACCTTTCCTTATAGCAGCAGTCTCCAAACTATGGCCTGCAATATGATTTTATCCAGCCCGCCAATTGACTAATTTTTCAATAAGAATCCACAAAATAAACATGGGGTGCTGATAGATTTCAAATGCCAAAATGTGGGGTGTTGATAGATTTCAAATCCGTTTGGCTGTGTTGTTACTGATGTCCCAAATCAACTTCAAATGGAAATTATTCAACTTCAGGCAAATGAACGTATTAAAGATAAATACAAGGTAGGAAACTTGATTGATTTTTATAAATTTTTGAACTTTGATCAGTTTCCAAATTTGAAGAAATTTGCTTGTAAATTTCTCTCTATTTTTGGGACAGTGTATCTTTGCTACAAACTTTTTCCCGAATGAAATATATCAAGTCAAAATCAAGGCAAATTTATCTGATGAATATTTGAAATTGCTTCTTGTTATTAGTTCTTCAAAATTTGAACCCGAGTTTAATAAGATTTTAAAAACACAAACACAGTTACATCATTCACATTAATTGTTTTGTTATAATTTGTGATGAAAATATGAGAATTTGCCAATAGTGTTTGTTGTCATTAATATACAATAAAACTCATATATCTAGTTCTAGAGTTTTTTTTTATACGGCCCACTGAACAGTACTGAAGTACCCAATGTGGCCCTCATGGCAAAAAGTTTGGAGACACCTGCCTTATAGCATAAATCCATACTTTAGACACATTTTCTCTCATCTGTTCACTTATTAAATTACTGCATTTACTTCTTATAATATTTAATAATTTAATAAGTTTTCTTATTACTGCTCTTTTCTGACTGCTATATGACCCTACTGTTATTGCTTGTTCCCATTGTCTGTTTAAATTATATTCATAAAATCTTTTCATTGACATAGTCACTGTCCACCTTAATATTATATTGTTCTTATACTCATTTAGTCTATCTTGTACATTTCTTTTCATAACTCCTATATTTTCTTCATTCTTTTTTAAATCTGGTTATACTTAAGAATTGTGTAAATGCCTATTTTTTGCCTTTCTTTTTAATTATCTTTATTATTTCTTAAAACTTGAAACATTGTAACTTCCTGCATGTTAAACTTGCATATAATGCCTTGACTATTTTCTTTTCTGCTTTCATTTTCCACAGGAGTACTGTACTGGCATATATTTGCTAATCATTCTCCTTGGATAAAATAAAAGGAGTAAAGAATCCAACTGAATATCACTTAATGTTTGTAGAGTTGTTCTTTAACATGGTATTTATTGCACATTCTTGTAGCATGTAATTGCTGAAATCATATATATACATTGTAGTTTCTGTATACCAGTAAGTCCCTAACTTATGCAGTTAATTTATCCCAAAAATTTATGCATAATTCAAACACCATATAAATCCATCAATGCTTAAATTTGATAGAGGTCATCCCTGGTTTATGAGGCCAAATATAAAAGATTCTGACTTTATAAGCAAATATAATTTGTATCAAAAATTCAATTTATGAGCTTTATCTCAGTTTTATGAGAGATTTATAATGAACAAATAATTTAAAAGTGGATTAAACACACCTTTTTAATTTGGAGGGACGTAATTGGTACCCAGCATCCTTATCTGTCCTGTTTTGCACCTTATGGATTCTTCGTATATTGATTTAAAATGAGAAATTGATTCAATTCAGAGTTTTTATTGAACAGAAAGTATATTCACTCAGCTGATACAACCAATCTCATGATGGGATTGGTCATAAAATAATGAATGAAAAAAATCAGATATGTGAGCTAGAATTGAATTCAGATCTTCTAAATTGTAAATTGACATTTTATAATGCAGCCATTCCGTAGACAAACAGTTATGTTTAGTTTTCTATGAACTGTTACAAAATGACATTTTCATTGTATTTAAATTCCTTTATGTTATGCTTTCTTTGTTTTTTAATGAACTATGCAATATCTTACTATATCATTTATTTTTGATTAATGCTTGTATTGTAATATTTTCTTGCAAAGAATATTTTATGAAAGTGCTAAACCGCACAAGTATTGACTTTTGGAGAGATTTCAGGTCTTTCTTTTTTAATACTATTTCTAATCAAAGACTGATAAAAAATAAAAATAAATAAGCACTGCCATTACATCCTTGTATAACTTTAGGCCAGCAGTTACTAAATGGCAATGCATTCCAATGATTAATATGACCTACTCATATCCTTCAACTTTCCAGTTGACTAAAGTGGTTAGTCAACTGGAAAGTTGAAGGATAAATTTAATAGCCCATGCCTGACTCCTCTTGAAAAATCTGGAAGTATGAGATCTGAAATTAAACCTTGATCCTCCAATGTGGTAGGTGACTGCTTTTCTTTATGGCAGCAATTCTCAAAGTTCTGCTAAGGTGGGCCAAATTGTAAATTCCAAAATATTTGGCGGGCCAAAAAAAATGTTATGGGTGGGCCAAATTGTAAATTCCAAAATATTTGGCGGGCCAAAAAAAAAGTGTTATGGAAAAATACGTTCAAATTGATAAAAAATTAGACACAAAGGAAAGATTTATACTAATTTTAAAACATAATCATTATTTATGATGATAATTTCTTTTCTTATAAACTATTTATTAATACATTTCAAAAATAATTAAACAAAACTAACTAAATAATTTCAAATAAAAAAAATAATAAATTCATCAATCTGAAGTGTGTGACTTATGCAATTGTTGTTTTCTTTTAATAATATCATTGAGCCTTTGCTCTAAGTCTGTTGAATGTATTCTTAACACTGCTTGTAAATGTTCATCAATTAATTTTGATCTCAGTTTGAACTTATTAATACGATTGAGAAAATTTTTTTGCATATATAAGTGCTTCCAAATAATGAAAATATTTGTTAGCATGTTTGCACAATTTTGGAAAATCCTGTGAAAATAATCCTTTATAAAAATCAATTAAGGAATTGTTGTGATAAGAATTCTTGGCTTCAATATTTTCCTGTAATTCAATCAGTTCAAATTGCCATATCTTCAGAAATATTTTGTGGATTGCAAGAAAATGGATCAGAAAATAAAGTAAACTCCTCTTCATGATTCTTAAAATCATTAAAATGTTTATCAAATGCTTCTAACAAATTTTGTATAATTTTATAATTTTTTTCAGATTGAAGAATAGCTGTTGCTTCAGCATTTTCTGTTACTATAATATTCTACTCAATTCAAAACGATATGAAGTTGAAGTTGTTCTTGTAATAATCAAAATTTTCATTCTGTGACTTTCACACAACAAAGAAGATCAAAAATAAGCTTGCCATTATCTTGTAATTTTAAATTTAAATCATTCATAACACTAGTTACATCATCTAGAAATGTAAAGTCTCATAACCAATTAATATCTTGTAATGACTCAACATTATGATTTTTTCAGTTAAAAATCTGTTTCTTTTTTTTTAAATTGAAAAACCTTTTTAATGTTAGCCCTATACAAGCCCATTTAACTTCTGAAAAATATATAACATCACCAAATGGAGACTCCAACTAGTCTAAAAAAACTTAAATTGCAATGATTCAAAGCATGTTTTCTGATAAAATTTACTGTCTTAATAACTTCATCCATAATAATAATCATTTTCAGTACCTGAATTATAAGGGCTTCTTGGTGGATAATACAGTGATAATGATATAATTTATTTGTATTATTACAGTCCTTCAACTTGTTTTCCAAAAAATGAATTAGTCCTAGTTTTTGACCCATCATAGCTGGAGTGCCATCTGTAGTTACTCCTACCAAGTTGCTCCAATTAATTTTGTTGGAATCAAAAGCATGTTCTACTTCGTTAAATATATCACATTCCCTTGTATGTTCTTTTAAACTTTCCACAGACAATAACTCTTTGAAGATCATAAAATTTTTGGTAACTCCACGAATAAATATTAAAAGTTGGGCTGTATCGCATATATCAGTCAGTACTCTCATCCAAGACAATAGAAAAAGCATTAAGTGATTTCAAATTTTCTTGCAATTGTTTCAAAGTATCCTCATCAATATCTTCTATTCTGTGAGTAATAATCATTTTTCAGCAATTAATTTCACTGAATAATGACTTTTTATTGGGACAAACTATGTCAACAACTTTTAATATACAGTTTTAAAAAAATTTTCCTTCTAAAAATGATTTGCTGTGTTTTGCAATTTCATGTGCAATAACATAGATGTCCAAAATGGAGGATTCATTTTGTTTAAATAAATTTTTAAACATCAACTTCTGACTATTGACAGACTTTTGTAGTGATTCAAATTTTATTTGTCTTTCATTTTCACTGATATCATCAAAATTAGTGTGATATGTGTCGTAGTGCCACTTTTTATGTTATATTCTTTTAAAACTGATATATTTTGTTGGCATATAAAACACAAAAATTGATTCTTTTGCTCTATTATAAAATATAAAATACACCATCTGTGTTGAAATTTTTGTTTTTCTGCCACTAATTTATGCTTTCTTTCATTTTTATTCTTATCTTCCATTCTTATTTTAGATAAAAATACTTTATTTTTTAAACTAAGATTTTAGAATGAAATTACAAAATTAATTTATAATGCAATATTTGAATGATTGGAAATGTCTTAAATTAGTACTTATAAATGTGCACCTACTCGATTTTTTACTTCGTAGTTTCGTAGTTTTCGTAGTTTTTTTACTTCAAGATTTCTATGAAATTCAATAGCATTCATATACATACTATCTTGTTGCGTTCTGTACTGGACATTGGGACACACTTCTCGGGTAATGACATTACATGCTTAGTGTGCATATCCTAATCAGCTGAGGGCAACTGTTGACACAATAAAATGTATACAATCTATATAATAACAAGATATATTATATATATAAAATTTAGTATTTTTTTAACTGAACAAATTTTAATTATAATATGATGAAATTTATTTATTTTTTATAAAAATGTAAATTATCTCTATGAATTCAAAATCGTGGATGATCTGATATTATGGGCCGCATTTTGGGAACCCCTGCCTTATTGCTTCTTTGAAGATGAGATTGATAGGCTGAATCCACCTTTCTCTAAATGCATGTGCAGATATAGAGCCTGGAATTGAATCTGGATACTTCAGATAATAAATGACAGCATATTACTAATGGATGTTTTTGTAATGTTTGCATACTGGTAACTAGCTTCTTTATTAAACTCTCTAAGAAAACTGTTATTTTGGTGTTATGGATTATTTTAGAACATTTAACATTAATTATAGAAGATATTTTGTCATCATTTATATAATCAGCTGGCATTTGAATATATTTCAATGGAAAATTTTTAAATACCAGCTTTTGGATTCAGGAACACAATTTTTTTAATGAAAAATAATGGTAATTTAGGCTTCATTTTACATTTTCCAGGAATGCTTTAATTTCATAAATCATAGTTAAAGTATTAAGGAATGGGTACATTAGTAGAAGTTGTACTTAAGTAAACAGAATAGTTAAATGAAATATATGAGCATATAAAATATTTTGAACATAGATGAGAAAATTTAAAGCCATTAATGATATTTTTGCAAAAAAGTAAATTGTTTATTGAATCTTTTATTCACATTTTATGAAAAAATGCAACAAAAAGTTAAAAGACTTATGTATCTACATATTTCTGAAACCACAGAAATCAAAACTGCATAAGTATGGAACCTACTGTAATTTATTAGTAAATAACATTAATTTTCATCAAATCAATAGTACAAAATAAAATTATAAAACAAAATAAAATGATTACTATATATTAGAAAATATATTCAGTATCATTATTATAGATCGAAACAATAAAATTCCTGTTTCAAATGAATGTGTTCTTATTTCATTATCTTTGATAAGATGTTTTACACTTTGTAAAATTATTTTATATATAAAGATCATGTATAAGTTAAAAATTTATTTTAAAACTTTTATATTGTTTTGAAATTATATTGTTAATCTAATGATCATATTTTTTTAAAATAAATAAGTGACAATTTCTTGATTCAATTATACATAATTAGATTTTAATATTGTAAAAAATTTTATTAAAAATAGAAATTATTTATAAATTATGAAATCACTTTGGAAATTATTAGATTTTTTTGATTTTGATAAACATTCTGTTTGTCATACAGAGTTTATTCCCAATTTCAATAAATGCTCAATAGTTTTGTTTGATAAACATTCTGTTTGTCATACAGAGTTTATTCCCAATTTCAATAAATGCTCAATAGTTTTGAAAAACAAAATGATCCTTGAATAATAGTTATAAACTAGTTATAATAGCGGCTGTCCCAATTAAATGAACTAATAATAAATTCTAAAATAAAATATGTAATACATAGGTAAAAAAATAATAATTAGATATCTATTTTAATGCTTTATTAAACCAAAATACAGAAAATATTTGTACTCTAAATAGTGAAGAAAAAATAATACATACATGATAAATTTTAAGCCTGCCACACTTGGAGCAATTTGTTGTCAAACCAGTTGCAATGACAGATCGTTTTGATTGGTCATCATCTGACTGTCCACATACACAGAATGATTTATTGTCAGATCTGTCATTGAGACGATCGTTCAGATTCATCATTGAGATGGATCGTACAGACTAGTTGCCAAAGCTTACAAATCGTTCAACTGATTTTAAGACCACCACACATGGAGCGATTTGTCATCAGATCCGTCATCAGAGACCAAATTGTATAACAGATCTGACCATGTGTTGTCAAATCTGAAGCGATTTCTCAAATCATCCGACCTGTTGTGGTCTTTTGGGATTCCCAACAACTTTCAGTGTCGTCGACAGATACTTTTCATGTGCTCACTGTAGCAACACTATTTTTTAAAAATGAATTCAGGTAAATGAAGCAGTTATAAATGAGAAACTAATTTATATTCTTAATAAAACTAAAATTTATGTATATTTAAATTATTATTAATTTTATATTTATATATGTGCATATCAATTTTAAGCTTGGTTTTAAGTAATGAAGTAAAATGGTATCTTGATTGAAAATTTTCGTTTTTATGATTATTTACAGAAAGTTATATAGAAATTTTAAGTTGTTTTTGTTTAGTTAAATTAACTAAACAACTTAAACTTTTTGTTCTGTTTTTTCTTTATAAAGTAATAGAGCCAAAGGCACATACAAAAGTAACTTGCACTTCATGCTCACAACACACAGATTGTAGTGATTATTTGATGAAAGATCTAAACAATCAGTCTCAACGATGGATATGATGATAAATCATTCTGTGTGTGGAGTCCTACAATTGGTCTGACGATTTGGCGGTTTAATGACGGATCTGATGACAAAATCGCACTATATGTGCAGATTGTCAGTTGACGACAGATTGGAAATGATCTGTCGTTATATCGTGGGGACATACAGTCGGTCTGACGAAAAACTAGCAACCGATCTAATGACAAATTGCTCCGTGTATGGCGGCCTTTACAATTTCAAATTTTAATTCTGTAAAAATGCATCCAGTGTAGTCTGTCTTTTGATTTTGGTACACTAGTTATATCAGATTCTTTTCATAGGAGATGCGTCTATGGTAGATTTTGGTTTATTTCAGGGAGTCAAGTGTAGTCTTTTGATTTTGATACACCAGTTGTATCAGTAAGTCTGTGTAGGAGAAGCGCTATGATAAATTTTGGTATACCAGTTATACCAGTGGTCTACAACGGCCTTTTGATTTTGGTACACCAGTTATATCAGCGAGTCTACGATAGCTTTATTTTAAATAGTAGCCTTTAATTTTATCCAGCAAAGCAATTTTACTTGAAAGTTAAATGGCTGGCTTTTAATTTTATCCAGCAAAGCAATTTTACCTGAAAGTGCAAAATCATTTCTTGGCATCGCCAAAGATTTAAAAATTTTAAATAAAATCGACATTGTAAATGAATATTGTTAGGTACAGTAACGGTAGACTCTTAAGCTTTACAGTAATGGTAGACTCTTAATACTTGCCAGATGCACGACGATAGATAATTGATTCACACCATGCTAGTGTTGCCAAATATTAATGTACGTAATGTTGACATATTTTTCAAAAATTCCTAAAATATGTCAAAAATTGTTAAATTCCTTTTCTGCTACTATCCCAATTAAGCATTTAAATTATTTATTATATGGTTTCCGTTCTTTGAGATTTGGCCCAAAAAAAGGGGCTGCCCCAGTTAAGTGGAATCGTATAAAAATAATTTGATTTTGAAAGCTTATTATTTTGGGCTAATTTTTATTTTATATTGCAATATTTGAAGGGGATACTGTCTAAGATCTTACAGCATTAAGAATAATAATAATAATTTTTGACAGTTTAAATGAAAGATATATATATATGTATGTGTGTGTGTGTGTGTGTGTGTGTGTGTGTGTGTGTGTTTGTGTTTATTCTCATTATCTTGTAACAGATATGTTTTAGTATAAGTGATTAAATTTGACTACATTTAATGATAGTCAAAGATCTATTCTTAAGTTGAAACTGATTATCAACTGATGATAATGATTTCTATGAATAAGTGATTATGGACATTGGCAGTTTTGAGAAACAGAATTTTTAAAAATCAGTGAATAAATAAATCAAGCAAAAAGTGTTTTTAAATTTTTGAAATATTATCATATAAAAATTTAGTAATATTTTTGTAGGATCATTGGCTTAGCTTAAAATTGTCATGAGGAGTTGGATCACGAAAGTATTAATGATAACATTTAATTCATACCAATTATCAACCTTGAGAAGTCTAAAATTTACCAGAACAAGCAACAAGATAGTGGAGATAACATTTACTTCACATATCTTGGGATTTTCTTTTTAGAATATTTCTGTAGAATTTAAGTTTATTTGTGATATTTAATTAAATTTTATGTATAATCTCATACCGAAGATAACTTGTTGAAGCCTAAGTATTTCAGGTTGTATCTTTTTGACTAAATAAAGTTATCTCCCCCTTCTTGGTGCTTGTTCTTGTAAAATTTAAGTATTAATGATAAGTTGGATAGTTTTAAATATAATTTTTTTGATAGAATATTAGTAATAATAAAGATAATTCTCAAATCAAATAAAATTGTAATTCTTATTTGTTAAATCTTTAAAATTTTACTCAGCAGTTTTAATTATTTAAATAAAACTATGATTAACATACTTTAATGATTATAATTAAATAAATTATAAATTTTTTCAATTTTTGTCATTTAGGTTACGATTAAATTGTTGTGGTATATTTGATGTATTGGGATTTGATGCCAATCAACCAAATTCAAAAACTCTTTTACCACATTTTCAGGTTAGTTATTATTGTTCATTATTATCAAATTAATTGAGATTTTTTATAATTGCTTTACTCTAGTATTAATTTTAATATTTCTAGAGATTCTTATATCTCCTCTAGTTTGTCTTATTAAACCTTCTCTAGATTAAGTCTCTATTAGAGCATTTGAAACTATCCTCATTTTTAAAGTGGTTGTAGCAGATGCATAGCACATCATTTCTCAGTGTTTTCCAAACTGTTGGGCGTGCAAGAATTAACAAAAGTATCATTTTTAACACAAACAAACAAAAAAAAATAAATTCAAATTAGTATTGAAAAAATGAATCAGCAAAATAGTTATAAAGAGTGGACAATATCATAGGCGTGATGATATAAACGAACTTTGGCTCTCCCATAGATTCAATTCTGACTTCCGATACTGTCGTCAAGTATAGTGCTTAGCATTTTCTATAAACCGAATGTATATATTATAAAGAAATGTTTAGATTAATTTACTTTCCAAATTTTTAATAAAATACAGGCAGAATACATAATTCAAATACAAAGGTTAACTATGTGGTAAATTGATGATACCTGGCCAATTTCGTGATATGCCAAATCGGCAAACAAATTACTTAAAAATGTCAGAAATTACCTTATATTTTATAGACAGAAGTCAATTTTGTGAAATCATTAGCCATATTATCATAAAATAATTCCAAACGAAATCATGTGTCGACCTACCAAACATGGACGCACGAAAGCTAAGAATTCAATCAAAATTTCTAAGGTCCTATACAGTGTAGAAAAAATTGAAATTCTTAACCAATGTTTTTAAAAATTTTTAAATTATGTATTGTATCACTCTGCGACAATACACCCTCTTCCATTTGCTATATTTGTAATAAATTATAGTTATATTTATCTTATAATGCAATCGTCCAATTTCTTCTGTTTCGTGCTAAAATGTTTTATTTGGCACTCGCTATAGAAAAAATTGAAATTCTTAACCAATGTTTTTAAAAATTTTTAAATTATGTATTGTATTACTCTGCGAAAATACACCCTATAGTTATATTATCTTATAATAAAATCGTCCAATTTCTTCTGTTTCGTGCTAAAAAGTTTTATTTGGCACTCGGAAAAGAATTAATATTAAATAAGTTGCCAGTTTTAGAAACAAAACATTTTGCTCTACATGAAAACAAAATATTTAACTATATGAATCGTTGGTTAACTAGATATTAGTTTTGGAAAAATTATCACGAATTTAGATTAGAAATAATATCGTGATAATTAGATAGATTTACCCTAAATGAATAACGATATATTTTATCGTATAAAATATATTAAAATAAATATTCCCATTCGTTTCTATCCAATTGTTTATCATTCTAATATTAAGTAATGCCAAAATATAGAAACTCGATTAAATCTATTATAACTCCAATTAAATTTGGATTTATGTCAAGTCATTTTGTGGCTTCTCAGACCCTAATATCTCTTTTTAAATTTCAATCATGTTCATTTGTAATATCTAAAAACTGAATTACATAATATTAGAAATATAACCTTATATTCGCATTCGATAAATGTAGTTACTTATTTACACGAATTTTCATTCTACTCAAAAATTCAAAAAATTGGATAATTTAATAATTCATGTATATATATATTAATCAATAAAATTATTTTAGGAATATTTTATAAAAAAAATTAATTTTTACTTTTTCATATCCCATAGAAACTACAGAAGGCCAAGTTAACAAACTGCATCCAAAAATGATTTTGGTAAGTTCTCCTTAGAGTTTTATCTTATTTTATGTTAGTTTTAATTATTCTGCCGAATCTAAAAACTGAATTATATAATATTAGAAATATAACCTTATATTCGCATTCGATAAATGTAGCTATTTATTTATAGAAATTTTCATTCCACTCGAAAATTCAAAACATTGAATAATTTAGAAATTCATATATATCTGAATTATATATAATATTAGAAATATAACCTTATATTCGCATTCGATAAATGTAGTTACTTATTTACACGAATTTTCATTCTACTCAAAAATTCAAAAAATTGGATAATTTAATAATTCATGTATACATATATATATTAATCAATAAGAATATTGTATGAATATTTTATAAAAAAATTTAATTTTTACTTTTTCATATGCCATAGAAACTACAGAAGGCCAAGTTAACAAGCTACATCCAAAAATGAATTTGGTAAGTTCTCCTTAGAGTTTTATCTTATTTTATGTTAGTTTTAATTATTCTGCCGAATCACACATGGAAAACTTGTAGCGGGGATAGCTCATCATAGATTGGCCAACATTCCTGAAGGAGTCAATCGGAGATTGAAGGAAGGCCGATCTGGATCCTACCTGAAAAACTCAACATATGCGACCTGGAATTGATCCAAGTCGACTGCTTTACTATGTGGCCATTTACTGATTATCTTAATTTATAATTAAATGATTCTTTTTTATTCTGCCGAATCACACATGGAAAACTTGTGGCGGGGATAGCTCATCATAGATTGGCCAAAATTCTTGAAGGAGTCAATCGGAGATTGAAGGAAGGCCGATCTGGATCCCACCCGAAAAACTCAACATATGCGACCTGGAATTGATCCAAGTCGACTGCTTTACTATGTGGCCATTTACTGATTATCTTAATTTATAATTAAATGATTCTTTTTTGGAAATTTTATAATTATTTACACGATGGAATAATTATGATAACAAAAATTAACATAAAAGATTTATAAAGAAAAAAGGTTTTGTTTTTTTTCTACATTTAAAAATATTATACATTAAAAAATAATCTGTTTGTGAAAAATATATAGTAAGAAGAAGAATAAAAATACTTTAATCGAATTTATTCTTTCTGAATAAACCAATAATTATTATTTATTAAATATTAATTAAATCATTGAAATTAGAATAATTCTGGTGAGAATGTGTTTAGTTTATTTTCGAAGAAAAGCAGACATATAGGATTACTTACATGAAATATTTAATTGTTTCTCATTTAATGGTCACTATCATCGTTTAATAATTATATTTTATTTTTCTTTCAGTTCCTAATTTCGAGGGATAAGTTGGATGTTATAATAAGTAAATCTTTTGAGGAACAGTTAGAAGTAAGTATAACTTTTATTCGAATGATTCTTTTTTCGTATCGATACTTTAATAAATAGATTTCTATTAAAATTAAAGATGAGTAAATATCATTTACTCCACGTGCAAATTATAATTAAGTGTCTTCACAAAATTGTTATAAAATGATTAAAGAAATGTTAAGTTATTTAAAAAATAATGAAATGCTTTCTACAATTTATTTTACTAAGAAATTATACAAAGATATTACATTAAGATATATTTTTGCGAAATTTGGGACAATCTAACGCAATTAATGTGTTTCATCAAGTTATTTAAAAAATAATGAAATGCTTTCTACAATTTATTTTACTAAGAAATTATACAAATATATTACATTAAGATATATTTTTGTGAAATTTGGGACAATCTAACGCAATTAATGTGTTTCATCGAAGTATACAATTTTCTGTTGACATGAAGAATGATGTCTTGAATCTTCAAAAGTTAAAAGACATCAAAATCGTTGTTTCTTCCGACAACTTAATCGGAAAAGTTTGAAATTTATTTCTCATTTCTTCGATCACGCAGCCACTTATTTTATAACTATATCAAATTATGAAGCCCCAAAATTGCACCGGTACAACAAAGATGAAAAGGCGATCACATTTCTCTTATGTTAGTGAAAATAATCATAATTCGAAGAATTTATTATTTAAATGCTGCTTCGCTATAATTTACTATAATGCTAAATTTTCTCTAATATAAATAAATAAAATCCGTGAATTGCTTTTTAGTATTTATAGTGAGGTTTAATGACAGTTTATAAAATTAATTGAATATTTTTAATTTACTCTTTGACACTTGTTAGCAAAGAAATATTGTTGGTCAAATTCTCCTTCCTACAATTATTGTTAATACAGCTACACTTGCATGTAAATTATATTTTGTCGACCGTGACCATTATGTTGGCATTATACAACATAAGAATACGAATATCATAAAATGTCAAGTAACACGTTAGAATTATGCCATTTTTACCTATTCAAAGTTGAGATAGTCTGTAGAATGAAGTAAACTAACTGATGCTGTGAAAAAGTACGAGACAAAAATTATTTGCAAAAGTACATAATAAACGTATATTTTAATATATTGATTACTAATTATTAAATTAAACAAAATTACATAAAGAAATTGCTTTTAAAATTATATTAAGCAGAATGTCTTCAAAAATTTAATTTTTATATGCTTTATTTTTGCATAGAAATTATTAAAGTTTAAAACATTTTCGCAGTTCATAGTTTATAATTTAGTTACCATTGTCTAACAATGCTTTTATCTATTGCTAGATCTCATTGATAATTTCTAACATGATTTTATAATTTGATTTTGTAATTGTCACTGTTTTACTTCTTTCATCGTAATTATTATTTATTCAAAGTGTTCATTAATATTTCTATTTGTTTCTTTTTTAAATTTAATTAGCATTTCTTATATACCCAACTTCTGAAATTTGTACTGCACATAGAATATTCTGTCATACAGTTTTTTTTTTAATTTAATTAGCATTTCTTATATACCCAACTTCTGAAATTTCTACTGCACATAGAATATTTTGTCATACAGTTTGATCTTAATTATATTACAGTTTTATATTTCCGTTATATTTTAGTATGAAAATACATAATACAATATGTAAAAATTTATTTCAGAGATTCCAGTTATTTGGGCGCAAGAAAACTTGCCTGAATACCTTTTCTACTTCGTGGAACGACTTCGATATCTGTGATAAGAAATTAAGTAAGTCATGATGATAGATGTTGCTATAAAATAAATATACGTAATTTTTATAAAATTTTAAAGAAACCTAAAAATTCAGTTTATAAAATTATATTTAGAACGTTTTAAAATTCATTTAATATAATATTTTCTTTGATAATTATTTAAGTTGTTTAGGATTATTAAAATATAGATTAAATAAAATTATAACTGATACATGTCGTTGGGATATAATCAGTTTTAACGCGAAAATATGTAAATGATTTTGGTAAAACTAAATCACATGAGGTTTATAGTGTATTGTCAAGAATGTATATGCCAACGTTGAACAAATTACGACTCATGAGCCACATTAGGCTCTATAATGCTAAACTTTTCTCTGATATAAATAAATAAAATTAGTGAATTGCTGTTTAATACTTATAGGGGTTTTAATAACATTTTATAAAATTAATTGAATATTTTTAATTTACTCTTTGACACTAGTTAGCAAAGAAATATTGTTCGCAACAAGTTAGAAATTGCCCAAAATATTACATTAAGATAGATTTTTGTGAAATTCGGGATGACCTAACGCAATTAATTTGTTTCATCGAAGTAAACAATTTTCTGTTGGCATGAAGAGCGATGTCTAGAATCATAAAAAGTTAAAAGACATTAAAATCGTTGTTTCTTCCGACAACTTAATCGGAAAAGTTTGAAATCAATCTCTCATTTCTTCGATCACGTAGCTAGTTATTTTATAACTACAACAGAACAGCCACAAAATTGCACCAGTAAGAGAGGAAATGTGATCTTATTTCTCTTGTTTGAAGAGTATATTATTTAAAATGCTGCTTCACCATAATTTACTATAATGCTAAACTTTTCTCTGATATAAATAAATAAAATTAGTGAATTGCTGTTTAATATTTATAGGGGTTTTAATAATATTTTATAAAATTAATTGAATACTTTTAATTTATTCTTTGACACCAGTTAGCAAAGAAATATTGTTCGAAAATTCTCCTTTCTACAATTATTGTTAATACAGCTACACTTGCATGTAAATTATATTTTGTCGGCCGTGGCCATTATGTTGGCATTATAAAATGTCAATATAAGAATACGAAGGTCATAAAATATCAAATTCTCCTTCCTACAATTATTGTTAATACAGCTACACTTGCATGTAAATTATATTTTTTTCGGCCGTGGCCATTATGTTGGCATTATAAAATGTCAATGTAAGAATACGAATGTCATAAAATATCAAGTAACTCGTTAGAATTATGCCTACTTATACCTATTCAAAGTTGAGATAGTCTGTAGAATGGAGTAAACTAACTGATGCTGTAAAAAATTACGATACATAAAAATGTTTGGCAAAAGTACATAATAAACGTATAATATTTTAATATATTGATTATTAATTATTAAATTAAACAAAATTATATAAAGAAACTACTTTTAAAATTATATTAAGCAGAAAGTCTTTAAAAATTTAATTTTGATACGCTTTTTTATAGAAATTATTAAAGTTTAAAACATTTTCGCAATTCATAGTTTATAATTTATTTACCAGTGCTTTTATCTATTGCTAGACCTCATTGATAATTTCTAACATGATTTTTCTATTTGATTTTGTAATTTTCACTGTTTTACTTTTTTCATCGTAATTATTATTTATTGAAAAGTGTTCATTAATATTCCTATTTGTTTCTTTTTTCTTTTTTTAATTTAAGTAGCATTTCTTATATATCCAACTTCTAAAATTTGTTCTGCACGTAGAATATTTTGTCATACAGTTTGATTTTAATTATACTACAGTTTTATATTTCAGTTATATTTTAGTGTGAAAACCCCCTAATACAATATGTAAAAATTTATTTCAGAGATTTGAATTATTCGGGCGCAAAAAAACTTGCGTGAAAACTTTTACCACTGTCTGGAATGATATTGAAATGTGTGATAAGAAATTAAGTAAGTCATGATGATAGATGTTGTTATAAAATAAATATACGTAATTTTTATAAAATTTAAAGAAACGTAAAATTTCAATTCAAAAAAAATATATTTAGAACGTTTTAAAATTCATTTATTATACACTTATTATACTATTTTCCTTGATAATTATTTAAGTTGTTCAGGATAATTAAAAAATAGATTAAATAAAATTAAATAAAATAAATATACGTAATTTTTATAAAATTTTAAAGAAACGTAAAATTTCAATTCAAAGAATTATATTTAGAACGTTTTAAAATTCATTTATTATAAATAAAATAAATATACGTAATTTTTATAAAATTTTAAAGAAACGTAAAATTTCAATTCAAAAAATTATATTTAGAACGTTTTAAAATTCATTTAATATAATATTTTCTTTGATAATTATTTAAGTTGTTTAGGATTATTAAAATATAGATTAAATAAAATTATAACTGATACATGTCGTTGGGATATAATTAGTTTTAACGCGAAAATATGTAAATGATTTTGGTAAAACTAAATCACAGGAGGTTTATAGTGTATTGTCAAGAATGTATATGCCAACGTTGGACAAATTACGACTCATGAGCCACATTCGGTTCTTTGGTACCTTTAGTATGGCTCCATATCATTTAAATTCAATAGCTAATATGGAGCAAATTTCTATTTAATTTAAAAAAGTAATATATTTGTAATTTCTTCATTTATTATTTATATATTGTCAAGAATATATATGCCCACGGTGGACAAATTACGAATCGCGAGCCACACATGCGGCTCTTTGGTACTCTCAGTGTGGCTCCATACCATTAAAATTCAATAGCTAATATGGAGCAAATATCTACTTAATTTAAAATAGTAATATAGGTAATTTGTTCATTTATTACAAAATATGGTATGCATCTATACGAAATAATTATATAATAAACAATTTTTGAAATAATTGTTAAGATTACCTGAAAGAATTGATGTGCTCCACTGACACAAAGAAACTGATTGCGCTCTCAAGTATCTGAGATTCTTGGTATGCATCTATACGAAATAAATATATAATAAACAATTGTTAAGATTAGCTGAAAGAATTGATGTCCTCCACTGACACAGAAAGAAACTGATTGTGATAAATATATAATAAACAATTGTTAAGATTAGCTGAAAGACTTGATGTCGTCCACTGACAGAAAGAAACTGATTGCGCTCTCAAGTATCTGAGATTTACGTATGTGGCTCGTAGTGACATAAAATTTGTTCACTTCTGGTATCGGCCAATCAAAATTATGTCCTTAAATTAATTTATACGGTGATTTGTTATTGATTGCAAACAAACTTCTTGAAAAGATGAGATTAACAATAATTCAATATAGTGATTTAGAAATATCGATTTTGTAAAGGAATTAAAAATTTAATTTAAAGTAATTAAATCAGTTATTTAGTAATTATACATTATTTATTATAAAATGTTTTGGATTACTTTTATTGTCATTGTTTTTAATTACAATACACAGAAATCAAATTTGTTTTTTTTTTTTATTGAGGATGCTGATGGAATTTTTATCATACATGAAACATGGAACATTGAAAGTTGTATAATTATTGTTTATTGATTGCAAACAAAATTCTTGAAAAGACGAGATTAACAATAATTCGATATAGTAATTATCGATTTTGTAAAGGAATTTAAAGTAATTAAATCAGTTATTTAGTAATTATCCATTATTTATTATAAAATGTTTTGGATTAACTTTTATTGTTATTATTTTTCATTACAACACACAGAAATCAAATTTATTTTTTTTTACTGAGGATGCTGAGGATGAATTTTTATCATACATGAAAAATGAAACATTGAAAGTGATTTTGTAAAGGAATTAAAAATTTAATTTAAAGTAATTAAATCAGTTATTTAGTAATTAGCCATTATTTATTATAAAATGTTTGGGATTATTTTTATTGTCATTATTTTTAATTACAATACACAGAAATCAAATTTGTTTTTTTTTACTGAGGATGCTGAGGATGAATTTTTATCATACATGAAACATGAAACATTGAAAATTGTATAATTATTGCGAACACTTTTAAATTATTGATGTTTTATTTCAGTGTTTTGTAGGAAGAAAGATCCACTCGATAAACAAGAATTTATAGTTTACTGTAAGTATATAATTCTTACTTTCTGTGTTTCTTTTTGACATTCGGTTATTCCAAACTGAAAAGTTTAACATCAGTGATATAAAGACGTATATGCATCTCACCAAAATTTATTCAAATATTCGAAATTGATATGGCTGCTTAATCAGCCCATTTTTTGAAGAATAATGTTGGGAACCATATTATACACTTTTATTAAATTAGCATTACAAATTTTTCTACAAGGCATCGTCGTGATGCGGTTATTCCAAACTGAAAAGTTTAACATTAGTGATATAAAGACGTATATGCTTCTCACCAAAATTTATTCAAATATTCGAAATTTATATGGCTGCTTAATCGGCCCATTTTTCGAAGAATAATGTTGAGAACATATTATACAGTTTTATTAATATAAAGACGTATATGCATCTCACCAAAATTTATTCAAATATTCGAAATTTATATGGCTTCTTAATCGGCCCATTTTTCGAAGAATAATGTTGGGAACATATTATACAGTTTTATTAATTAGCATTACAAATTTTTTCTACAAGGCATCGTCGTGATGCAATTTATAGAATTCGATTAGAAGTGTATGAGAAAATAAGAACTGTGATTTAATTGTAAAATACATACAGGAATTCCATTTAGATATGTAATATGTAAAGTTCCACGTATATCAAGAGAAAAGCGGGTATAGATTATGACGGTCTACATCTCGTTCAGAAATTTTTAATTTTATACATTTCTAAATACTAAAACAGTAACTGAAATTAAATTAGTATTGCAGTTTATTTAGCTAATTTCATCAGGATTCTGTGAATATTAGCACTAACGATATTCTTAAAAAAATATTGTTTACCGATCGTGATACATATCCCAATTTTTTAAAACAGCGGGTATAGATTATGACGGTCTACATCTCGTTCAGAAATTTTTAATTTTATACATTTATAAATACTAAAACACTCTAACTGAAATTAAATTAGTATTGCAGTTTATTTAGCTAATTTCATCAGGATTCTGTGAATATTAGCACTAACGATATTCTTAAAAAAATATTGTTTACCGATCGTGATCCATATCCCAATTTTTTTAAACTCCTCATTAATTAAAAAAACTCATTCGACATATTGTTGATCGCTTATAATTCTTCTTGTTTTTATTTTTTAGCCGATACGTGCAAAATTAAGGACATTAAAACGTTCCGAAATGTGGCACTATGTAAGTATCCGTTTCACTTTCAAGTATTCTTTTATGGCTTCAGAAAATATAATATTCTTGTTTTTATTTTTTAGCCGATACGTGCAAAATTAAGGACATTAAAACGTTCCGAAACGTGGCACTATGTAAGTATCCGTTTCATTTTCAAGTATTCTTTTATGGCTCCAGAAAATATAATATTATATATTGTTATACATGTATAAGCGTAATATTACGTAATGCTCCAAATTATATTCGATTCTTTATACATTTTTTTTTTAATATTTTCAGATTTCTTTAGAGAAGCATTGGATCGTAATAAAAGATCCAGAAGTTATATAGTTTATGGTAAGTACAATTTTGTAATTTCCTAGGAATAATGCGATTTATTCAAAGCTGAGAAGATTAGCAATTTTTACCATTGGAAACTTCTCTGAAAATTAGTCTCATCAAAAGTGATACAGTTAATTTATGCATTTCTTATCACACATTCAATCTTCCTATATCCTTATTATGGAAATATTGTGGTCAATTTTATAAAAAATATCTTCGTCTTAGCTAATTAGTCTCATCAAAAGTGATACAGTTAATTTACGCATTTCTTATCACACTCTCAATCTTCCTATATCCTTATTATGGAAATATTGTGGTCAAATTTATAAAAAAAAAATTAGTTTCATCAAAAGTGATACAGTTAATTTACGCATTTCTTATCACACTCTCAATCTTTCTATATCCTTATCATGGAAATATTGTGGTCAAATTTATAAAAAATATCTTCGTCTTAGCCAACCATTTTTTATATTAAGCACTTCAAAAAAATGCCGCAGCTAGTCGAACTTTTAGCGGGAATAATCCAATTTAAACAAGCACGATATCAATTCATTTTTTTAAAAATGGCAATATTGATATTCATAAATACTTGGATATCTTTCCAAACTGTTCTGCAGGAATGATGTTATATTCAACTGAAATTTTTTTAAAATGTTCTCTTCTGGTGGATTATTAAAGAATAAAGCCTTATCTATTTATTTATTTTCTAATTTTGGTTTTATTCTTTTTTTACAGAAGGCAATGGGGCATTTTTGAAGAAGCTTTGTGAAAGTAAGTAAAATTTTTGTATAACTTATAGCCAGCTTTGGAATTTAGTTATATGACCAAAAATATTTATAAAAATTATTAGTTTTTAAACGTTTCGTCATGATGCAATCGAAAATTAACTTAAAATTTTGTATAAAGCTAATTATCAAAATTTGCAGATAATCTTCGGTATGTTAATATTAAATCTTCACAAAATGAACAATTACTTACCGTGTTCTATGTAGCATTTAGTGTTTATTTATATAAATTTTAATACTGAATTTCCATAAATAAAATGTATAGTTATAAATATAAATGCAGGCATTAAACAATATCACACAATTGATGAAAATAATTGCCCTATTTAGAAAAGTATAAATGTTAAATAGTCTTTAAAATCAATATTATATTTTCTAAATAAAATTATTATTATTTTTTCAGAGCCCGTGTTTTTTCGAAATAATATGGTAAGTTTTCTTTAGCTATTTATTCTAATTAAATATTAATCTATGAATGTATAGTTATAAATATAAATGCAGACATTAAACAATATCACACAATTTATGGAAATAATTGCCCTATTTAGAAAAGTATAAATTTTAAATAGTCTTTAAAATCAATAATATATTTTCTAAATAAAATTATTATTATTTTTTCAGAGCCCGTGTTTTATCGAAATAATATGGTAAGTTTCTTTAGCTATTTATTCTAATTAAATGTTAATCTATGTGGCATTGCGCAGAAAAAATATACTAAAATATTAATAGAATAATTTAAGAAAAATTTAAAATTGATCCTTATAAAAAAATCCAGATCTTATATATATATTTTTTTTAAATTTGGAATACTAAGAAATTTTTTGGTTGGTTTAATAACTTTTAAGAATTTTAAATGAGCAGATATCGAATATCATCAAGTTAAAAAATTTATGGCATAAAATATAATAATCCATTTTTTAACAATATGCTACAACAGATCTTCTGTCGACTGCTAACAGATATTTAATTACTTGTTTTTTAAATATATCTATAATCTAGGAATTTTTATAATAAAATGATTGAACAGTTATCAGATTAAACGTTGTCCGGATGGCCTCTTGGTAAAATATTCTGATACTACTGTGGAAGATCCGGATTCCTTTTTTATCAGGAGAGAACCATCCTTCAACCTTCAAAGTTGATCCCATCATCAGTATTTAGAAGTCCTTATAAATAAATCCAGTACTTTTTCAGTTTTCATTAGCATTTGTAATATAAAATATCGTTTAGTAAATAAAGTTGTTTTATTACAGATTTTACTAACAAAATATTCTCTGAAGAAATTACTGAGGGAAAGAATTCAAACAGAGTTAGAGGTAAGTATTACTTATTTTGAAATATAATATCAACATTAACATTTAAATATTATATACAATATTATGTATTTTGTTAAAATATCTTGGCAAAATTTATCAGATATCATTAGAGAATAATATCTAATAAAGAAATATGCATTTTTGTATAAAATATATTTTAAAAGTACAAATTATTATAAAAAAGTAGCAACTTCCTAGTATTATATATATATTTAAATTTGGAATACTAAGAAATTTTTGGTTGGTTTAATAACTTTTAAGAATTTTAAATGAGCAGATATCGAATATCATCAAGTTAAAAAATTTATGGCATAAAATATAATAATCCATTTTTTAACAATATGCTACAACAGATCTTCTGTCGACTGCTAACAGATATTTAATTACTTGTTTTTTAAATATATCTATAATCTAGGAATTTTTATAATAAAATGATTGAACAGTTATCAGATTAAACGTTGTCCGGATGGCCTCTTGGTAAAATATTCTGATACTACTGTGGAAGATCCGGATTCCTTTTTTATCAGGAGAGAACCATCCTTCAACCTTCAAAGTTGACCCCATCATCAGTATTTAGAAGTAATAGAAGTGAAAAATTTGTCGGGTGACTCAAACGATTAATCCAACTGTGATATAGAGGTAAGTATTACTTATTTTGAAATATAATATTAACATTAACATTTAAATATTATATCCAACTGTGACATTAAACATATTAAAAAATGTCCACTACCATAAGAGTATATCCGCCAAATATAGTATAAATATGGCAGCATAATTAATTAAAACAAACTAAACTAAACAAAAATATCTTATAATCGTTTTATTTTTGTAATTAAAATTCCAATAAACTCAAGATTTTGAGAATCTGCTTCTCTCTGTAAAAATTGTTGACAGTTTGACAATAACAATTTTGCCAAAAATTCAATTGCCAAGGCTAAATTTTAGCCAGTTTAAAATATTTAATTTTACTCAGTTAAATCTGAAAACCTACAATTTAGTGATATCTTAATTTTCTCTATGGCAGCATAATTAATTAAAACAAACTAAACTAAACAAAAATATCTTATAATCGTTTTATTTTTGTAATTAAAATTCCAATAAACTCAAGATTTTGAGAATCTGCTTCTCTCTGTAAAAATTGTTGGCAGTTTGACAATAACAATTTTTCCAAAAATTCAATTGACAAGGCTAAATTTTAGCCAGTTTAAATTATTTAATTTTACTCAGTTAAATCTGAAAACCTACAATTTAGTGATATATTAATTTTGTCAAACGACAACAGCCATTCGACTCTTATGCTTCCCATCATAAATATTTTCCAATTACTCCTTTTCCACGTTAAGATTCCTAAATTTTCTTAATGTTACTTTTGTCTTTTGCATTTAACATCCCTAATTATGCGATCATTTTCTTAACGAAATTTTATTTCATACTACGTATTTCGTAATTTTTAAGATTTTATATATTTCATTAAATACAATTTAAAGAAATATTACGATTCAATCTTAGTAATAAATATGTTTTTTATTATTTCAGAATCTGAATTGGGCAGAAGATCGTCTTTTAAAACCAGGTAAAAATTAATTATTTAGTCAAAAAATCTTATATTAGCCTAAATTAGATACAAAATTAATTTCTAAGTTTGAAACTGTTCAAAATTATCTGTTAAATTTTAGCTTAATTTATATTATTACAATAAACAATTCCGAAAATTAATTATAATTAGAAATAATAATACACTTTTCGTTCTTAAAGTTTATAAAAATATCTTTATAAAATTATTATTATGAATGCCATATTTAATTTATTCATAATTAGAATATTATTTTAAAAGATTTTTTCAAAAATATTAAAATTAAATAAGTGAATTTTTTAATTAACCTTATCAAAGTTTTATATAGATGCATATTTGAGATATTTATATTATATTTTTTACATATTTTCTTGCCCTTTTTCGTATATATACTGTACACGTGTTTTTTATATGTTTAAAAAAATAACCAATAATTTAAATTATTATTATTTGTAATTCCTTTAATTTCAGTTGATCTGTTTTCATTGAATTGATTGTGTCTAACTGTTTTATAATTAATAAAATGTTTTTTACAGTTCCCTCTGTTTTTGCAATTCACAGAAGCCCTCACAGAAAACCCAGTGTATTCAGGTATATATTAGAGTTTTTCAATTTTTATTCTATTTTTATTGCTTAAATTTGATAATTGTTTACGATATCTCTTCTTGTATTCACTAATATTTTTTTTATTTTAGGAGAACTATCAATTTTTTCGCCAGGTAATTTTTATTGATTAATTATATTTATTTGAAACAAATTTTATATCTATCAGCAGTTGGAAAAATAATTATTTTCTATTTAACTAGAAATCGATAAGAGCTGAGATTTCTATCTACTTCTCCATTTAAGAACTTCGGAGCTTGGCTCCAAGTAAGTAATCTTAGTGAAAATTTAGTTTAACAGTAAGTTAAAGATATTACACATTTTACATTTTCGGCTGTTGTTCTTAGTTTAATGGGAAGTATTAACACACAAATTGATTATCTGCTTGCATTTCTACAATTTTTTGTCTATGCATATGCAATAAATATTAATACATAATCACATAGTTGTACTGTATCGAATCGAAATAGATCATGATAATTATAATATAGATCATGATCTGTTATAGATCATGATCAGATCTGTTATATATCCATTTTTTTGCATTGAATTCTGCAAAATTTTGCATCTGAAAGTTTGTAAAGATCGGGAAAGTTTCGTGTGAATCATTCTACAGTACATTAATACTATTTATTGAAAATAAATATAACATTAACGATTTAACAATTACATTATCTGTAGAAATGATTATTTTATTGTTACAATAATATAATTTACCTTGTTTTAATCGACATTTTATCAAATCTGTTGAACTTCATTTAAACAATATTTGTTACTAGTCATTCGTTGTTATTTATCATAAAATATTCATTATAAATATTACTATTTATAATATGAAAACTAATATACACTATTGTATTATACATTTTAGTCTATTCATTATATGAGTTGAAACTTTTCATATAATTGAATGTTTGCAAGATATTGAGAATAAAGTAAAAAAGGAAAGATAAACCATCAGAATAAAGGCCACAAATAGATTGAACAGTTTGTATGAAGCAGGGAATCAGCTAAGCGGCCTGGATCTTTTTATAAAGTAGGAGATATAAGGATGATGAATTTAAGTTGACCCTTGCCACTAGACAGTTAATATGAGATATAAAGGCGTGCGTTTAATAGAAACAGTAGAAATATTTGAAAGAAGCTACAATTTTATAGAAATGAAAAAGTAGTATCATTGATGAAAGTGACCGCAGTATAACCGATACTTACAAAGCATACCGTGAAAGTATTGACTTAAATTATGGACGTTGATTGAAATATTGGATATTTCATAACAATTATGGACATTTTAATAAAATTTATGAAAATTTATGGGACATTTAAATGAAAATTTGAAAGAAAGAAGTTTTAGATATAAGTAGCATATAAGTTATTGTGTAATATGATAGGCAATAATATGTTTGTAAAATTTTAGTGAATAATATGTTAGTTTGTAAGATTTTAGCAAAATATAAGTAGCATATAAGTTATTGTGTAATATGATAGGCAATAATATGTTTGTAAAATTGTAGTGAATAATATGTTAGTTTGTAAGATTTTAGCGATTGAAGGTACTGGCTCCATTTTTACTGACCAAACATACAATCTGCAGACCTCGGTAGCTCGGTAACTAGCAACTGCACCGGAAACAAAACATGTTGTTTTTATATTTCTTGTTTTTCAATGACTAACATCTGGAGTCAATTTTTCCAGGGTTTTTCCAAGTCATGGGTGGGGGAGATGAGTCGTCGTAAACAAGGCAATAAAAATGAACAAGTAGCAAGAAAAATAAAAGGCATTTTGCTCATAATACTTTTGTTATGAAACTTTACGACTAGAGAAAAGTGATAGTGTGTTATTACATGTGAAATTGATATATATTGATATTAGAATAATTTATATTTTATTGTAATGTGTTTGTTTAAATTAATTAAAAAATTAAAACAGTAAACGTTATTAATAATCGAAACAAAAAAAATTTTTGCGCACTAGCGTGACTTGAACCCGGGCTGCCATTGCTGAAAGTGGATATCTTACCACAAAGCTGTGGATCGCAGCAGATAGACTACTTTATTATACTAATTTTATAACAAATTAAAATAATTTTTGCATTTCTTTTGATTGACTGGCCATCTACACCTAATATTTTACGAGTGTGTTCAATAGTGCCTCTCTACGAACTATAGAAGTTTCATTCACATCTGCGTTTACCAACTCACAGGGTCTCCTTGTTAGTAAAGATAGCAACACAAAACCAAAGGCATCGGGTGTAAAATGAATACAGGTAGGCCTCGATTAGTGTGAATAATTGGTTCCATGAATTTCTCGCACTATTCGAAGTATTAACTATATGTAAAATATGGTAATTGGTTCTTGCTTTGTGAGATTCCAGCCATTAGCTAACCTCACGATGAATAACCACAATACTAACTTAACACTAACTGTTTAAGAAATATTTATTTTCATATTTTACATCATTGTTCATCATCTAAATTAATAACTTACCAGGAATTGCATCTCATACCATCATCAAACCAACCGCCAAATCGAAACCAAAATAGCGAATTGAAAGCGGAAGTTGAGCGCCGCCTGGCTGCCAATTCTGAGTGGATATTCCAATTTGCGATTAAACATTGCAACTTTATTGAATCAGTAAATTATTTCCAGATAGAACTAATAAGCTAAGTTAATGAACCAATGAGAAATTTTTAACAAGAAAATTCTGTACTATACTGTATGTATATGATAGCAAAGCTAAATAATAGTACAGTAATATTAAACAGTTAATGGCAAAAAGCCCATCTCTCTGATGTTTCACCTCTTCAAAGCCAAGTGACTGTTCTTGGACTGCTCTTCGTCCGGTCTTACTAACCGAAAATTAACAGTAATTTGTTAATTGACATCATAAAAGGAGACAGAGCTTTGTTAGTAAGACTGATCTATGCTTACAATTCGCATTAATCGAATATTTGCTTGCACTAACTGAAAAATTGTATCAATTTTATAAGTCGCATTAATCGAAATCGCATTATTCGAACTTGCACTAATCGAGGTCTACCTGTACTACTTAATATATCAGATAATTCCATATAGATCTAATGCATATAAATTACATTGACCAATTTCAGGGCTTATAGATTGCAATAGGATTGACCAGTTGCATCATGATTGAAATATAATTGATCTTAAAAATTCTGTTTTTAAAAAATTACATTTTTTTACATAAGTAACTAATATACATTTAAAAATCTAATTATCATGTTTTAATTCCATACATACAATTTATAGGATATATTTAGAATAATAATTCTCAAACCTTTCTGATCTTGGACTTTTTTTATTGTAAAGGTCCATTGGGATCCACATAATATTTCCTTATTAAAAATTGAAAAATTATATAGTGCCCATGCTTCTAATTTTAGAACTCAAATCTTTCTCTTTCTCTCCAAAATTTCAAAATAAACTAAGCTAGGGAGCAAAAGAAATGCCCAGTTTTTTCCTGATATCTGTTGAAAATATATGTTAAACTTCCAATGGATAGATACATGCAACTTTAGATGTGTGAAAAGGATACAATATATGTCTTGCACATACTAGAACCCTATCAATGTGCATTCACTAAGTTATGAGTGATAGTGAAAATAAATAAACTTAGAAAAGTAATGATAGCAGTAAAAACTTCAAAAATGTTCTTTATTAATTAATCAGAAACGTGATCATCTTTAGTAGAGGCATTACCTTACAAATATTAGGCATATAAATAATTAGAAAATGACGTATTCAAAAAGTTTTGTTTCTGAATACAAATTTCTGTTGATTTTTAAACAAGCAGTGTGATTTAAATAAATTTATACTGAATATTTTTTGTTAAATAGTGTAATGTACAGTTTAATTGCAGTTATAATACTAGGTTAATCAAAATTAAAACCACTTTTCAATAAATCACTGTTTTTTAGTACACTTTGAGTAACTGATTTAAAATATAATTCTAAAATTTTGTCAAATTAAATGAATGAAATAGAAATTTTATATTTTTCAAAATTACTGGAATACAGAAATGGCAAACAAAAAGTATTAACAATTTTCATTGTGATAAAATATTTTTATTTTAATAACAATTTAATCTATTTGAATCAATAAATTTAAAGTTTTGTTTATATAATTTGAATAATTAGTTTTAAAAGGGCGAAATTTTTCCGATATTTTTATAGCTCTATAAGCAGAAGTATTATTATATCTTTATAAATTATGCTCAAACTGTATATTAAACACTTTTTATTCGGTTAATCCAAAGCCTTTTGACATATTTGTAGCTCTCTTTAGTAGTATAAAAAATGAAAAATTTAACTGGATATATCCAGCTAAATTTTTCATTTTTTATATATTATAAATTGCTAATTATATACAAACCAAATATCTAGTAGTTAGTTTTAGTTTCAATCAAACATGCTAATTATATTTATACACCTAAAATATTTATTCTAGGAAATTCCATTTATCTGTGTAAGAATGCATTCCTTATTGAGTATGATATAAAACTTACAAATAATGAAAGTATTGTTGGGAAATTTTGTTTTAAAATATTAAACAAAATAATAATTAATTGTACTGGAACGCTCAAGTATTCCAAATTTTTTCCATTAAAGCCAAATTCTAAAATTCACTCTTAAAAAGCAGTGAATCTTGAATATGAGAAATTATTTATTATAATTTTTAGGTTTATGTATAGTTATTTTAAGTATTTTAAAGTTAAAAAAAAAATTTTTTTAATTTAAATAAAAATTAATATTTTTACTACACTATTTCTACTTACAGTAATCAAATTTTTGCAATTACTGTAACTTTACTCATTATTATGTAACATATTATTTTTAGTTTTTCACTTCTCCAGGTTCATCTTATCTGTGTATTAATTTTGTCTTAAAAGGGCCACATCAAAAATTATAAGGTAAAGGTGGTTATTTCAAGAAGTATAAAATCATGTTACAGGATTATTTATAAATGTTAAATTAAAAATAATTTTAATATAGTAACAATATGAACTTTTTAAAATTAATTTCACATCAGTTTCTCTAAAAAGAAAGGTTTTGATTTTATACATTCCCAAAGCAAAATACTTAATTATAAATTTATAATTATAATAGACTGCTGTTTATCCAAACAATTCAGAATCAGAATTGATTCATATTTATCATTTTAGTGGATAATTGAGAGTTTAATTAACAAGCATATTGAAAATTTTATTTAATTAAAGACAATTAATTCTAATTTTTTTTAAAGTAATTGTTGCAATTTTTTTTATATCTGATATAATTTAACTCACTCAGTGCCAATGATGTATACAGACATCAAGGAAGTGGAACCAAAAAGCAATAAAAAAAGGGGTTTAAAAAGTTAATCCAGCTTTTTTAAATTTTTTTTCTGTTTATTAGTAATATCCACTTTTGAGGGTGGTTCCCAAATTTTTTTAGCATTGCCAAAAAATTTTTAAAATTGTTTTTACAAACATTGTTTTAAATGGAACAACTCAGTAGAATTTTAATTTTTTTTATCCAAATTCTATCAAGCAAAATTACAAAATTTTTTAATGATATAAAATATAAATACTGTGAAACCTATCTGGGAGGATCGCGGGGATAGGCACTGGTAAAAATTTCAGGATTTGACCATTCTGTTGTGTTTGGCACGCGGATCCGTGATGCCTAGGTCTGGAATTGGAAATTTACTCAAATAACTAAATTATAACAATATTTATTGAAAACAAATATATGTAAATTGAAGCGAGTAGTTAACATAATATATATTCAGCTACACATATATATATATATATTTCAATATAAATTTAACTTTATAATAAACCTAACTATTAATTTTACAATATCCAATTGAATCGTACAAAGAGAGAGTTCCACCGAGACCTTCCTACCTGAGAGAGAGAGAGACCTTTAGGATTGATTACTAATTCCTCTTGCCACAATCTATACCGAAAACACTACTAGTCATTGTCCACAATTCCATTTGAAATCATCACAAATGATACTCCATTGCACACTGATGTTCGTCTTCGTCAATCAGCATCGTCGATTGTCTACATCGGCTGCCATGCTGACGGGACGAATTGTGCTATTCCTATATTCCTTACATTTTGTTGTCTTTGTTCATTTCTCAAAATATTAACTTCTTTCAGTCTCTTTGACTAATCTCTGAATCTTTTTCCCTCTCCCCTTTGACATGGAACTCGTTGTTTTTATTATCTCCTCAGACAAGGAAGTTCCCACACTTCTTGGAAGAGGAACTAGTGTTCCCTGTTTGAAGTTCCTTGTTCATTAGTAATTAATTATTATTTTTTTCAAAATTTTGCATTTAATTTTTAATTTAAATTTTAATATAGTCATTTCCACCAAACAAGGAAACCGTTTGAGGGTCTCTGGGACCTCACATCTCTATGTTGGACACATTTGTTCCTTCAAAATGTGTTCAACTTAGAAAGGTTCATAATGATTAAAATTTTTTCTAAACATACAAAAAATTAAATTTTCATGGTTATGCAAAGCTTTATTCAAGTCAAACTGAAAACTTTTATTATTTTAAATGGAATTCAAAAATGTCAAATATTGAAGTCTGTCAGTGTTTTCAACATAAGAACTATTTATTTGAAAAGAAGCTGTAAGTAGAGTTTATCTTTTATTTATTTATTAACTTACACTTCATCCACACATTTCCATTTTTTTTTTCTTACACCAAATAGTTTCACCAAATTCTGGTTCATTAGAAAATGCATATTGTTCAAGTTTCTCTACATATTCCAAAGTTTTGTTGTCAAAATTTCAAAATCTTCTGTTGAAATTTCATGATCATAGTTCTCAGGAAGAGCTTAATTCTTCTCCTAGACCAAAGTTAATAACCTTTTGCATTCCTTCCTCAGTGAAATATATAGGGAACCCAGCTTTTTTAAAACATATCTGAATAGTTAATTGTGAATCTTCCTTCCATGCAATATAAATCCATCTCACTGCATCCATAATAGTAACACGGTGTTGATATGTTTAACTGTCTGAATGATGCTCTTATCTATAGGTTGCACTTGATTTGACAAGTTGAGTGGATATAATCTTATTTTAACATTTGATAAGTTCAAGTCAATATGACATGTTTACATTATCAAGAAACAACAGAATTTTATGCTTTGAATGTCTCATTTGGAGATTTATCTTCTGTATCATTCTGAAAATATTTCGGAAGTCATCCAAGCTTTATAACTGAAGTGCCAAAAGACTGGAAAATCATTTACTTTGACATTATTCTTTTTGAAAACACAGAGGTAAGTTGCATTCCCAATAACAAGGGGCATCAAATTTTTGCCATTAGCAATGCAGCACAACAAAACCATAATTCTTTTTTTTTTTGACTTCTTTCCTCCTTTGTAAGGATTCCACTAAAGATCATATTGGTAGTTCAATTAAAAGAACCTATTTTTATCTGCATTGAGAATGCTCTCAGTTTCATATTCTGCTGTGAGATTAGGTAAGTTATGCTTCCTTTCCTCACCTTTGAAATCACTGAAATCCGACTATGCACAAAGAACATTAAGGCCCGGTTCCATCATTGCATTGTTACTTTAGCAACGGTGTCACTGAGTGGTGTTAAGGAAATTCTGTTCCATCAATCACTGTTAAGACCGATGTCAGAGTATTCAAACACAGCCAAACTTACTTTAGTCCGATATATCTGTTGAGTTATGCTAATAATAATAAAAACTACAAAAACAAAACAAATTTGAATATCTGAATTTAAGAATAGTGAATTTTATTTGCTTTTCAAATTACCAAATTATAATTATACATGTGACACGATTAATCATTTTAAAATAAATTGTTAATAATCCATGCATGAATATTATCTTCTTACTGGCTTCTTAAAAATAGTACAGATCATAGATTATATGAATTAATTTTTCAAAGGAATTATGAATGTTTGTAAGTTGTCAACCAATTGAAAGAAAAATGCAAAGAATATCACTTCCCACTCTGTATGACATTCATAGATTACGAGAAAGCATTCGACTTAGTATCTACAGAGGCCATCCTAACAGCACTAAGTAAAACACTAAGTAATCAGTGAATATACCATAAGTATATAGAACTACTGCGTATCATCTACACAGTGGCAAGGGAAAAGATATCCTGGAAGGCAATACAAACGATGATATAAGAAAAGTAATTGCACAAGATAGATACGATTACACAAGTTAGGAATATCTGGAAACAAAAATTTTAGAGAATAATATGTTAGTTTGTAAGATTTTAGTGAATAATATGTTAGTTTGTAAGGTTTTAGAGAATAATATGTTAGTTTTTAAGATTTTAGTGAATAATATGTTAGTTTGTAAGTTGTCAACCAATTGAAAGAAAAATGCAAAGAATATCACTTCCCACTCTGTATGACATTCATAGATTACGAGAAAGCATTCGACTTAGTATCTACAGAGGCCATCCTAACAGCACTAAGTAAAACACTAAGTAATCAGTGAATATACCATAAGTATATAGAACTACTGCGTATCATCTACACAGTGGCAAGGGAAAAGATATCCTGGAAGGCAATACAAACGATGATATAAGAAAAGTAATTGCACAAGATAGATGCTATTCTAGAAGTTAGGAATATCTGGAAACAAAGGAATGAGGCATATATATCTAGAAGTGAATGAAATAAGAAATGATGAAGATGAATATGTTAATCAATAATATGTTACTCTTTAATATATTATTCTGCAAAATGTTCATATGTAAAATATTAGTCTGTAATATGTTAGTCAATAATATATTAGCCCAGTGGTCGGCAACCTATGACCCGCGAGGACCAGCGACTCGCACCGAGTGACCCGCAGGAACATTTGAAGTGACCCGCCAAAGAATTTGATTTTAAATGAGATTTGTACTCATTAATTTAAAACTGAATCCTGAAAAAAATTCTTAGCATATCACTGGTTGATTACACGGGTGTACTGATAATACAACTAAATCTATAATTTAAATGTAGATTGATCAAACATATTTTGGTCTACTGCGCAGTTACATCGACCCTAACCCAAAAAACGATCTCGATATATTAATATCAGACCTGCGGTAAAAAAAGGTTGCCGACCATTGTATTCGCCTATAATATCTTAGTCTGTAGTGTGTTCATCATTTTTGTATTGTTATTCAACTTTTATTTATGTATTTGTTGTAATATGTTAGTCAATAATATATTAGCCCAGTGGTCGGCAACCTATGACCCGCGAGGATCAGCGACTCGCACCGAATGACCCGCAGGAACATTTGAAGTGACCTGCCAAAGAATTTGATTTTAAATGAGATTTGTATTCATTAATTTAAAACTGAATCCTGAAAAAAATTCTTAGCATATCACTGGTTGATTACACAGGTGTACTGATAATACAACTAAACCTATAATTTAAATGTAGATTGATCAAACATATTTTGGTCTACTGCGCAGTTACATCGACCCTAACCCAAAAAACGATCTCGATATATTAATATCAGACCCGCGGTAAAAAAAGGTTGCCGACCATTGTGTTAGCCTATAATATGTTAGTCTGTAATGTGTTCATCCTTTTTTATTGTTATTCAACTTTTATTTATGTATTTTTTAGTTTAAGTTTCTGTTGATTAGTATAAGTTTACAATGTTTTTATAATAAATGTTTCAATCAAAAGAAAACATTGAATTAGTTTATTTATTAGAATTGATAATAGTCTCGATATTACGCGATTCGGTGGAGCATGTTTCAATCAAAAAAAAACATTGAATTAGTTTATTTATTAGAATTGATAATAGTCTCTATATTACGCGATTCGGTGGTTCTACATAGACGTATTTGCGATCATTTGAAAAGTCACTAAGAGACGAACAAATTTCAATATAAGTCTGGCCTCTAGGATAAGAAATGATAGAAATACAGCAATGGAAAAATCTATGAACTGAAGCTAAGCCGATTTTAAAGCGCAAAAAAGACATACCACGAAAAACGGCAATTTTAACTCGCATATCAGCAAATAGATTTAATAAACTTGCAGTCATGCAGTTGTGGCTACCATACTGCAGGACCAGGTTCAAATCCGTGTCCATTACTTTAATTTTTAGGAGAGAGCCAAAACGCAATTTTAACTCGCATATCAGCAAATAGATTTAATAAACTTGCAGTCATGCAGTTATGGCTACCATACTGCAGGACCAGGTTCGAATCCGTGTCCATTACTTCAATTTTTAGGAGAGAGTTGCAATTTTTAGCATTTAATGCTGGGTCCACTTAGGATTTGGACCCAGCATTAAATGCCAGACTTCAATTGATCCCATCATGGGCGTTGACTAGCCAGTGATAGACTTCACAATTGGCCGGGTGGAAACATTTCGGTTTTCCACTCTGATCCCATCATGGGCGTTGACTAGCCAGTGATAGACTTCACAATTGGCCGGGTGGAAACACTTCGGTTTTCCACTTTGAAGGCCCCAGGTTTGAATCTCAGGTCCCAACCCTTGAGAATATTTATCATGGGGTCCGGAGCCGGCCGGTCGATCCCGGTCCTCCACAATCCGGCTGACTCCTTCGCAGGGGTGACCAGCCTGTGGAAGGGCTTGTTTCGCCCCGCTACTTAATGCTCTTACTAAGTGGAAAGTGGCATCATCTGGGGTCCGGAGCCGGCCGGTCGATCCCGGTCCTCCACAATCCGGCTGACTCCTTCGCAGGGATGAGCAGCCTGTGGAAGGGATTTTTTCGCCCCGCTACTTAGTGCTCTTACTAAGTGGAAAGTGGCATCATCCGTTGACAAAACAAAAAATTGGCCGCAGCTAGATAAAGTATGTCTCTTTTGTGATATGGCGGCTTAAATATCCTTACTACATTCAAATTTCAGGATGTAAGGCTTCGTGACACTATGTACTGAATCCACTTCCCCTCTGTTGCTGTTTTACTCTTCACTACATATGAAACAAAATTACTTTTCTTCATCTGAACTAAATTTAAATATTTAATAATTGTGAATCAGCACACTTCATTTAGACTTATATTTTCCTAAAAGCTTATTGTTACAACATGCCCCAAATTCCATCATTTTGGTGAAAAGTATCATTAGAATTAAACTTACTATATACTTATGAGAATGGATTATTCTATATCGCTAGCCTGTAAGTTATTACAGACTGCTCTAAAGTAACTATTTACTAACAATTGAAATAGATATGTCGCAATATATAAAATCCTTTGCTCTCCTCTTTTACCTAGATACAGTCCTTTTTAAAATCCAAAAACAGTTTTCGATATTTAGCTATAATTTTGTTTTATTTTTCAGCAAGAAAAAATTGGGTTTTGTTGTCCATATACTGTATTCTGATATCGTTTTTTAATTTCAGATTAAGAATCAAACGAAAAAATTATTATGCGTATTTGCATATATTAATTTTTCCTGCATCAGATAAAGAAAATTTTTATATACTTAAATTATTTATCATATTCTGCCTCAAATAATACCAATTACTTAATATTCTAAAGAATTTTTGCAACTAACGAAAATTGTTTATTTTGTAATTGGATAGAGCTAAGCCTAAACTGATCGGACTTGTAAACAAACCATGTATTGTAGTCACGAAAGCCGCGCCTAGCTAAGGTAGATGAGTCCAAACGCGAAAGGGAGAGTATAATGATAACATTTTATTAGATAAAAATTATTGAATATTATATTAAGTTCTGTTAAATATACTCAGTGCCGGATTTAAGCTGGGCATCGATTGCATCCAATCGGGCCCCGCGCTTGAGGGGGCCCCGTGTTTGTCAAAGTTTATGTAATTAAATAATGTATTAAGAAAATAATGTTGAAATATATGTATCGTTTTTCAATATTTGCGGAACGTATAAATGGTACGATATAATAAAGGAAGTTACGGAAGATTACAATTACCGAAAACATCCACACACTCAATTACTTTTTTTACATTGAGCCATATCTCAATATTTTGATTACAGGTTTGTACAGGGTAGTCATAAATTAATTAATCCTAATCACATCTCTCTGGAGTGGATTCTAATCAATGTGTTATATACTAATTAGGCCACGGGGTTGCTATTTCTGATGAAAAATAAAATTGTTCAAATTTTTACATCAAGATGAAATTTATTCAAATAATTAAAACTGAAACCTTTTTGCTTGAATATTGAGATTGAACAACACTTCTATCAATTAGTTGACAAAGAACCTTCTTTTGTTTTTTATCATCAGATGACGCCAGTTTTCTTCCAATAAGAATAATAATTGACTGGGCGAAAGAAATTCTTCCACACGCTGTCCATCCCTGCGGAGGGATCAGCCAGATTGTGGACGACGGGGATCGACGGGAGGGACCGACTTCATGATCATGATAAATTTTTCAAAGGGTGGGACTCGAGATTCGAACCCGGGTCCTCTAGAGTGGAAAGCCGAATCGTTTCCACGTAGCCAATCCAGCCGAGAAAAATGGGTCTTTATTTATAAATTTTTACTTATTTTATTTATACATATAAGCCATATTTTGAGGGACCCCGCGAAAAATATTTCAATCGGGCCCCGCACTAATTAGATCCAACATTGAATATATTATTTCCAACGTTGAAACTAATCATTCAGCATTCGACATTACAATAAACTTCCATTCAGCTTCAGTTATCTTGCATTTGTAAACATCCAAGAGCCAAGCTGTCATCCCTATTTTGTCACTGGACTAGTTCAGTTAGCCCACGCGTACTTGCGTCGATGGTTGGACGGACAGTACTCGTTCTCCTGGGGTTGAAATGTGGTAATCTGCTAGGCAAATAAATAAAATAATTATTTATTAGCTAATTTCCTTCTTATTTTCTTAAAACTAGCAGACCCCTCTCCGACATTGCTCGGGCAGTTCATAACATTGTACTTAAATTTCTCTTTTTCTTAAATTATAATTTTTTAAATGACATTCAGGATTTTATTCAATGTATTCTGAAAATCTTTCCCGTATAATCAATCTTTCCTTGTCTCTCTTTCTCTATTAGAATTCTGTCGATTTGTTCGACCTTTTAATATTTGGATTTAATTCGAGAAAATGAATCTTTTAGGAAGTTACGAAAATCTCTATTAGAATTCTGTCGATTTGTTCGATCTTTTAATATTTGGATTTAATTCGAGAAAACGAATCTTTTAGGAAGTTACGAAACTTCCTAAAACTTGAAGGAGGAGTTACATAATCTAAATTAGCCATTCTCAACCTGCGGCCCGCCAAGCTATTGCGTGCAGCCAGGATCGCACAGTCATGAATTTAAAGAAAGCGCAGAATTCTTTTCCCACATGCAAAAAAAATTTTGGTACAATATAAATATTTTTTTAACTGAAAAAATTAGAATTTTCCTAACAGGCTAGTTCCTTCCTGATGCACTCATAAAATTTTACAAGTCAAAGAACAGTTTGGAAAACACTGACCTATGGTATTTACGAATTAAGAAATCAAGAGTTTTTTGTAGGCCATTTTTTTCAGAAGTCGCGTACAAGATTCCCACATGCAAAAAAAATTTTGGTACAATATAAAAATTTTTTTAACTGGAAAAATTAGAATTTTCCTAACATGCTAGTTCCTTCCTGATGCACTCATAAAATTTTACAGGTCAAAGAACAGTTTGGAAAACACTGACCTATGGTATTCACGAATTAAGAAATCAAGAGTTTTTTGTAGGCCATTTTTTCAGAAGTCGTGTACAAAAAACTCTTGACTTATATAGAACTTATACTCTAACTCAACTTATATAGAACTCTTGACTTTTATGTTTTTGTTATAACTTTCTTTCTTTTATAGAAGAAAGTAAGTTATAATTAAAACATATGAAATTGCAATACATTAAAAAAGGAAAAGCACGAATTAAAAAACAAAGAAAAACAAAAAATAAATAAAAAATACTAACGAAATATTTCAATTAAAACGCAGATCAATCGATACAGCTCAATACAGTATATACTAATTAGGCCACGGGGTTGCTATTTCTGATGAAAAATAAAATTGTTTAAATTTTTACATCAAGATGAAATTTATTCAAATAATTAAAACTGAGACCTTTTTGCTTGAATATTGAGACTGAACAACACTTCTATCAATTGGATGACAAAGAACCTTCTTTTGTTTTTTTATCATCAGATGACGCCAGTTTTCTTCCAATAAGAATAATAATTGATGGGGCGAAAGAAGTTCTTCCACACGCTGTCCATCCCTGCGGAGGGATCAGCCAGATTGTGGACAACGGGGATCGACGGGAGGGACCGACTTCATGATCATGATAAATATTTTCAAAGGGTGTGACTCGAGATTCGAACCCGGATTCTCTAGAGTGGAAAGCCGAATCGTTTCCACGTAGCCAATCCAGCCGACAAAAATGGGTCTTTATTTATAAATGTTACTTATTTTATTTATACATATAAGCCATATTTTTATTTTATTTATACATATAAGTCATATTTTGAGGGACCCCGCGAAAAATATTTTAATTGGGCCCTGCACTAATTAGATCCGGCATTGAATATACTATTTCCAACGTTGAAACTAATCATTCAGCATTCGACATTACAATAAACTTCCATTCAGCTTCAGTTATCTTGCATTTGTAAACATCCAAGAGCCAAGCTGTCATCCCTATTTTGTCACTGGACTAGTTCAGTTAGCCCACGCGTACTTGCGTCGATGGTTGGACGGACAGTACTCGTTCTCCTGGGGTTGAAATGTGGTAATCTGCTAGGCAAATAAATAAAATAATTATTTATTAGCTAATTTCCTTCTTATTTTCTTAAAACTAGCAGACCCCTGCCCGACATTGCTCGGGCAGTTCATAACATTGTACTTAAATTTCTCTTTTTCTTAAATTATAACCTTTTAAATGACATTCAGGATTTTATTCAATGTATTCTGAAAATTTTTCCCGTATAATCAATCTTTCCTTGTCTCTCTTTCTCTATTAGAATTCTGTCGATTTGTTCGATCTTTTAATATTTGGATTTAATTCGAGAAAACGAATCTTTTAGGAAGTTACGAAACTTCCTAAAACTTGAAGGAGGAGTTACATAATCTAAATTAGCCATTCTCAACCTGCGGCCTGCCAAGCTATTGCGTGCAGCCAGGATCGCACAGTCATGAATTTAAAGAAAGCGCAGAATTCTTTTCCCACATGCAAAAAAAATTTTGGTACAATATAAAAATTTTTTTAACTGAAAAAATTAGAATTTTCCTAACAGGCTAGTTCCTTCCTGATGCACTCATAAAATTTTACAAGTCAAAGAACAGTTTGGAAAACACTGACCTATGGTATTCACGAATTAAGAAATCAAGAGTTTTTTGTAGGCCATTTTTTTCAGAAGTCGCGTACAAAAAACTCTTGACTTATATAGAACTTATACTCTAACTCAACTTATATAGAACTCTTGACTTTTATGTTTTTGTTATAACTTTCTTTCTTTTATAAAAGAAAGTAAGCTATAACTAAAACATATGAAATTGCAATACATTAAAAAAGGAAAAGCACGAATTAAAAAACAAAGAAAAACAAAAAATAAATAAAAAATACTAACGAAATATTTCAATTAAAACGCAGATCAATCGATACAGCTCAATTCCACCGCCAATTGCACTGAAAATTAAGTAAAGCAGTTAAAAAAACGAAATGAAAAACAATGAAAAAAGAAAAAATAAACTATACTCACGAAACGAACGCTTATGGTGAATGATACAGCTCAATTCCAACGCTATGTCGTACGAAATAATTAAGTCAAAATGAAAATAAATCGAACTCTATGAAAATTCAATTTAACAATGCAATCAGAAACATTGAAATGGAATCGTAAAATATTTAGTATAGCGTGTGTTGCTTTTACGTCCAACAGATGGCGCTATTTTTCAAAAAAAGCA